>ML828284.1:89700-107112 GCA_009831015.1 Picea engelmannii
TTCCCGTGACGGATTTCACCATAAGGGGACCACTTTGGAGTTCATCCATTTGTGCACCTTATCAATCATGATAATACACTAATGATTCATATTTTTATCAATTCACCACTGCATCATATACATCAACTATGCATCATGTATCAATGACAACTCATTGATCTATCTTCATCAATTGGTTTCCACTTGACATCTATCATTCTCATCAAGGACCATACATATACATTTGTTCATCAATCAATCAATCCTATCAATCAATCCATCACTTGACATCAATCAATCAAAATATTGGCATCAATGACAACATGATCCAACAATCTCCCCCTTTGGCATTGATGGCAATACCAACATTGATGTCAACACCAATTACCAATTATTGATGTCAACATGTATATAAGGTCATTACACATTATTTTGATCACTCTGATGATGACCCCATAGGCATGTGTTCAGGCTTCCAAAAAAATCTTTCACATGAGGAAAATGGTTGAGTTCTTCCCCTACAAGGCACATTTTTAGAATGATGTTGCAGGCTGATAGTGGTACACAGTGTGGAAATCCTTGATTTTTACAGGCTTCTCTATGCCTGGCCTATGGGATCTATGCCTGGCCTATGGGATTTCGACATGTTGTTATATAGGCAGGGTGCGACGACGCTTGAATTAAATAAAAGGACAAAGTTTTATAAAGTTTCTAGAAGGAGAATATTCTAGAATGTGAGGTGGCGTCTGTATGGTTGTGATCTTACTAGATTTTATGATTTGGTGGGATCATCCTCATCCTAGTAACCACTTCATATTCTTTTATATAATAATGGATTTCTCATGGAAAAGGTTAGGCAAGGTCAAGCACTATTGAGAAAAGAATACATTGAATACTGTGTGAAGAATCTTGATACAATTGATGCTTGAGGCCTCCATTTTTCCATCAAGCTTTGTGGATTCTCTTCATGCAAATTCGGAGAAAGTGTATGTGTGTGTTGGAACAAAGGACCACTGAAAGGGAACCTACAACTTCAAGGCACTCTAGTTGTATCTTCCACTTTTACTTAATATGATACAGTGACATGTTTCTTTTCCATAAAATCATTAGTATTTTATTACATGACTCCTTGATCACATGTTTAGGATTCCATTGAATCTATAATTGCTTCTTTCACTTTGGTTGCTTTGTGTCATTGTATATCTGATCTCACAAGAGCACCGGAGTGAAGAAGGGACAACAGAGATAGACAGAAGCAATATATAAAGGTATGCCATACACTCCTTCTTTGTTGATAAATTCAATGGTAGCAACCTAGGGGAAGCATCATACCCTGTCTTGTTTTGTTCTATATCCAAGTGGATCTAGGGAGATTAGTTTATGTCTGCATTCACCGATTTATCCAATAAAAAAATTGGCGACTCCATTGGGGATATGAATTGATTTTGGTCTTTTGTTGGCCATTTTATCATTACCTATTATTTTCATTTGAAATCAGTCTTTGATTCTATGGGAGACCCATTCACACTCTCTGGATTTAAAAATCCACTTAGATCCTTTTCCCTCTTCTCAGAATTTCTTTATTTATAAAAACCTCTACACTGTACCTTATACATAGCCTGCGAAAACCTCCAATTTCCGCACCCTAGTTGTTTGCTTCAGTGTAGGATTTCCACACCCTATCCGTTTCTAGCCTGTGAAAACTCTTGATTTCCACACTGTGATATGCTATCATCCTACAATGGCATCTGTGAATTTTTTGAGTTGGGTCTTAGCCTATGTTGGTGCCCAGTTTTTTCTTTAACCCAGTGGAAATGATTTTTAATACCAACATATGAATTATTTCTGAACAACTGACTTGTTGTTGATTGTTCTTTGGAGATCGAACACCTCTCTTAGTGACTTTCCAATTTTCATTTTTTATTTTTAACAACAAGGGTATAATCTATGAGCTTGTATCTAAGTTCTTATTTGATTAAAAATATTGGATTGGATTTGAAATTTTGGATTGATTACGTATTCTAGATTTCTTGATGACTGAGAAGTTGTCTCTTCATTTGAATTTGAGGAAATACTTTCTCATCATTTTTTATTTTTTGTCTTCATTGAAAGTTCAATTTGGGTGCTTGTTGAAGGTATAGATTTTCTTGGATTTCTTGTCTTTTCTCTGCCATGCCCTTGGTCTGGTCTTATAAAGGAAGAATTTGAAGTTATCTATTATTTTGAATAAACATATATAAGAAAATTTGTTGCATTTAAGAGAAGAGAACATTGAAGAACTTCATTGTTTATTGGTTGTTTGAAATTGTGTTCATTTAAAGAAAAAGGAAGTATATTTCGTAGCTTACATCATTCTGGAAAAACCTTCTCCCTGTTGTAGATAGAATTCATTGAACGCAAATTTTCATCATTCATTTCTATTTGCATATTGTTGGGTCAAGGTCTTACACAACATCAATTTCATTCCCATCTCCCTCTTGAGTAACGACAACCTTTAAAAATATTGTGAAAATCTAAAACATAACTAGTAATTTTTTCTAGGGCTCTTTTACACTAACATTAGCTAGGCTAGAGCTTTAGAATAGGCAGTGAGACACATTGTCCAAAGAACAAAACACACAATAGAATATTGTGATAGGGAGTGTAAAATTCCATTTGCAACATTTTTTCCTGGGAAGCCCTTCTCACACAAGGGTCAAACTCGAGGTCACATTAAGATTGACAGAGTTACCCACCCTCATTTGTTGGTATTGGTGTAGAGATTGCACGTATTATGGGGGTATCTTGAAGGTATACCCACAATGATGAGTGGAAGCCTCTCAAGTTGATTTCAGGCTAGATACCTTGCCCTTGCGTGTTAATCAGACTGTCGACTGTCTCCCCAGGCATCGTTGTTGTTTTTGGTAGACTTAGTTTCCTATCTTATTAGGATCTTACATGAGGTGACTATGGAGGGGCAAGTCTTCACGGTACCTGGAATCGACATTGGCTAGACTGACTCGGGATCCTTGGAGGGTATACTCACGATTATGTGTGGGATCTTGCACTAGGGTGTAAGTCCGTTAAGCACGTCATCAACGTAACTTTTCCACCCTAGCCTAGCCCCTTCTTATCCTGACTTTGCGACGTTGGGTTTCATCACCAACTAGTGACTTCAGGATTAGAAGGTTTTGTTTTCTTGGTTTTGATTCCTAGATTCTACTAGCGAGTTTTGTTTTCTTACATAGTTGGCCATAGATTTTTTTCATAAAATTTTTGGTTCGGCCAACATTGACCCTCCACGCCGTTCGTGTAGGATGTAAGGACTACCTTCGGAAGATCCAGAAGTTTTCCAACCCTTGCTCCCTAATCCATCGGAGGACTCTCCTCAATAGAGTGAGATCCAGGACCACATACCTTCACAAGTGGAGAGAACTGACTCTTTAGAAACTTTTCAAATCGTTTCCTATTCTTTTGATGCTTTTCGCTTACCTCCTAGATACGAGATACATATTCTTTGACTAAAATCTTCTAGAGAACTTGTTGTTGAAACTTCTGGAATACAAACTGGAATCCTTGCTAGCCTCGAAAACGAGGATCCTTTTTGGACCACATATCTCGAACTCTAACTTCTAGACATAACCCTTCTGGATCAGAGGTAGAATCTAAGATACTTGTCATTTCTGAACCACCCAAAACATCTACTACATTTACGATACCTTTAGATCATTTTAATAGTACAACTTGTTATTTGTTCATTGGTTCAGAGGTTGGTCCTAGCTCAACTATCCCTCTTCAGCAGACCCATTCCACAATGGTCCCAAACACTACGATTATCCCCACTGGGAACATAGTGGCTAGCCAACCTCCTATTGGTACACTGCATTCATCTAGACAAATCTCGTCACTCCCTCTTGGGTATAATGCCTTCAATGCTTCTATCCCCATTCCTAACCAAGTTTCATCTGGAGCTTCTGGAGTCTTTAATCCTCCTAGGTATAATGTTGCTTCTAGTTCTATTCTGACACCATCCTAGTTCCTCTCTAGACGGTCTTATCCACCTATTATAGGAGGATTCGGACCTAGTGGCTCTTCCACCTTTAGAATTTCTACTCTGTTATTCACTTCTAGTTATCAGATTCCTATTGGGGGATAGTATAACCCGAGGGGGAAAACTCAATTTGGAGGTCAAACCCAAATTGGAGCATCATCCTCACCTGGAGGACAACTTCCACTTAGAGGATATAATCCACAATATGGACAGAACATCCTCGAATAACTAGCCCAGTATTGGAATATTCTTATTCAACGAAATACACAATCATCTAGGGGGAAACAACCTCAGGTTATCTCTTTTATACTCCCTAGTTCAGGCCAGTCATACCTTGGTTCTTCCAATCCAATTTGGGGTTTGAACGTTCAATATAGTGTCCCTCCCCAAGGGAACATCTCTAATAAGTACAATTGTATGGACTACGTGCCATTGCACACACATCTGAATCTGTTAGGACCTTCGCCTCACATACAGAGTTCTTATGGTCCTACTGGTATACCGATGGGACTCCCTCCCCAAAGTTACCAGTATCCTCCTGTGAATAGACAATTACCTTTTTTAGTCACTTTGGATCTACCTGATTTGTCTAGAATCTTGAATGATCCTATCATGCATTCTCCCCGCTGGCCCGTGATACCAACCAAATTACCGTCCGACATCCCAAAATTTGATGGTAAATTGGGAGAGGATTTGAAAAACCATGTCATGAATTTCCACCTATGGTGTTCATCCAACTCTTTGATGGATGATTCCATTCGGTTACGACTCTTCCAACGTGTTAGCACTCTGTAAATCTTGTCCAACTGAATAGATAGATGACAGAGGTAACTATTTCAACCAGCTTTAGAGCTAAGTCACTAGCCTTCTCAACTCAGAGAGGGCTCTCTCGTGTCACTTGATACATCTATGGAAATCAGTGGCTAGAATTGGTTTGTTTTGGGGTTTTAATAAATTTGTTGAAGAGATGAAGATGACCTTTAGGCTATGGGGTCAAGAATGTAGGGTCCATTTCCAAATCGTGAAAAAAATCAAGAGGAAAAGGCTAAATGAGGAAGTGACTTATGAGTTTATTCTTGAAAATTTTAGATGGTATGAGAAGAAAAGAAACACACAACTATTATCAAAGAATTATAGTAATGAATTATGAAATGGTTTAGAAGAGATGAACATAGTCTAAATCACCAAGCTGAGAGCATTGAATAATGAATTCTGTACTTTTAGTTTCTCAATTTAGACAGAATAAAGAAAAATGAAAATACAGAATAATAGGAATCACACACTATGAGAGAAAACGAGACTCATAACACCACCAATTAGAATATTTTCATAAAAAGTCCCAAAATCTGCCTCTACACCCATGTATTCATTCCATCCCCAGAGATTTATAAAGTTTTCATGCACATACGGCAGGCTCCTCTTTTCTCCATGCTTCTATACTCATGATGCCAAGCATATATAGAGGAATTTCATATGGAATTTAAAATGTTCTGTCTTCCTCATAATTCTAAAAATAGATACAAGTTACAAAAAGGAATAATAGTTGTATTATTTAAAGGGACCGTTAGTAATTGGTCTGTCATATCAGGACTCCCTTCTCTTAAGATGACATGTGTCCAAACTATATAAAATACACCAAAATTTTACCTAAGGATTCACCTTAGCTTGGCGATTTCCTCCTCCAAGGTACTCCACCAATCAAAATTTTCCCCGATGCTCTCTATCATCTCGGTTTTGGCCTCTGATTTCCTCCTTTTTCTCCTCTTCTTATTTGTGGTTGGGTGGTAGGTGTTGTTTGCATGTTCATTTATGAAAAGATCCCTCATAACGGGGTTTAATTTTACTCCCAATTCTGTCTCAATTTCAGGTTCAGTATCAAATTTAGTCGCTAGCATCTGCAAGACCCATCTTTCATTCTTACTTATTGACTTGCCTGGTACCTTAGCTAAGAACCTAGCCACGCTAGACACCATTTTATGAGTATTATCCATGCATTCTGGACTTCGAAGAGACCTTGATTTGGCCACCCTTTGAGTTTACAAAATTCAGGAGCACAGGCCGAGCTTGTTTTTCTTACGCATAAGATGACAATTTCCCATAATAGGATAAAATGATTCATATCTGAGATTTGATAGTTTGTGTACTTTGCTCACGAATTAATTTCACAGTACCTTGGTGTGCCATGCTTCATAAATCCACTTCAAATGATGATCCTCAAGTTAGTTATGCGATGGCGTCCTTTTGGTACGTCATCTGGGAAAGTACCTAGACCGGTAATGTGAGGTGATCTAACCAACCACCATCCTCCTTGTGAGATATTGACATGAAGTTTTGAACAACGTGACATCGGAGCCATAGGAAAAGTGGTTTTTGGCAATCAGTCGTCTCCACCGATGCGTGTGTAAGAGCGCCACATTTTCTCCATCGAAACCAGAGTAGTTTTCCTTGGTCTGCCTTCGTGATGTTAAGTTTCGTGCTATTTGTTTGTCTGATGTAGGCTTCAACCGTAGATATGAGATTCTTCAAGATAGACAACTCACCGAGCTACTCCCTTCCCACTTTCGCTACATTTGTTCATATGCCACAGAATATAGCCGAGAGCCCTAAACTATCGCGCCTCTACTGTGGTATAGCATCTCGCTAAACTTCAGAAGTTTTTAGATCCCGATAAAAATTGTTAGCGTGATAACACAACAAACTCTCATGGGTTCAGTTGCAAAGTGGTATATAGAACTACCATGAGGTTTCTTCACTGACTTTAATACCCTAGCCATGGATTTCCTTACACACTACCAATTACTGATCCGTTATCAAACAAGAACCGAGATCCTGAGTTCCTTCAAACAAACTAAAGCCACTCACATCTATGATCATATTCATGAGTGGAGACGAAGAGGATATTTGATCAAACTCGATCTTCCTGATCAGTTATTGTCAGAGTGGTTCACGAAATCATTTGTGAATAAGATCTCTCGTGATATTTCCATGGGTGGAGTTGTCACCGAGGAACATGCTATCAGTCGTGCTCATTACCTCGACCTCGTTTATTCACAGACATGTACTCTTTACAACTTACTCCCTGATGTACCTCACCCTTCTACTACCGCTACTTCAACTACCCTTGTTGCTTCTCATGTAGATGATGGTGTGATTGGCACTTTCCATGTTCAACCTCAAAATATGTAAGCCTCTCCCACCAACCCCAAGTCTAATTCTTCTAATGTTCAAAATGCTTTGTCTCCTACTCGTCCCATTGGAAAAACCTCCGAGGTTAACTATGTTCAATCTACCCCTACCGGAAAGAATAAATCTAAAAAAGGGAAGGGTAAGAATGGGGACAAAACTAACCCGCGGTATTAGAAAGCCAAAACCCAATCTGCTAATGATAAGGATAAGCACAAACCCCGATACCCTTGCCTTATCTCTCGTGACGATTACTATATGAAATATTGTCCAAGACGGGCTGAGGTTACTAAGTTCCTCCAAGGGACTGCAAAACCTCCCACACCTTTCATTTTGTCTCAACCTTTCCCTTCTCAATAGCAGGCCCAACTGGTCATCCATGACCAACCCTCTCCCTCCACTACTTCTTATGTACTCATGTGTATTGGTGATTCCAGAAAGAATGACATTACACTGACCACTCGAGCCAAAGATTATTCTTCCTCAAAGGAGAAGGTTGACGATATACCACCTTCATTGGTTCAACAACCTCCTTCAACTTTACCTCCCAACGATCCTCTTCATCTCGAAAGACCAATTCTCAATACAATTCTTTACCCTCCCCCAAATGGTTTTGTTCGAAAGCCTTCCTTCAACCCTCATACCCGTGTTGCTCAAAACTGCAGTATTGTAGAATATCTTGTGCAAGCACCTTCTGTGATGTCGGCTCTCAAAGTTCTCCAAATTTTCCCTACTCAATGGAAGGCACTGCTAAAGGATATCAGTGGAATTGATCCTACGGATACAAATTTGATAATTTTTTACCTCGAAGATCACATTCTGAGACTCCCCCCTCAACCAAAATTCCAAATACAAGTTGTTGTCTCCGAAAAGAACATTTGTAGGATGGTTATTGATGAGGGTGCCTCCATGTGTGTAATGTCTATTGCATGTTGGAAAGCGATCGACTCTCCTCCTCTTACTGAATCACATAACAGGCTTAAATCCTTCAATGGCTCTGGCTTTAAACCCTACGGTGTACTTCCGTCGTTGTCTTTTATGTTGGAAGGAAAATTGATCAACGTTGAAGTTGAGGTCTTTGATGCACCTCTCAATTATAACTTATTACTTGGTCATAGTTGGATTGATGTGATGCAAGTCGTTGTGTCTACCCTTTTCCACGTTTTACATTTTCCACATCAGGGAAAGGTCGTCACTGTCAACCAACTAGCCTTTTTCAACTCTGACACTCGTACTAGCAACGTCCCCTTTATCATGAAGACACCTCCTAGGTATGAGAACGCCAGTGTGGGTATACTTAAAGATTCCACTCTGATGGGCACATTCCCAATCCCACCTCCTGATGTTCCACCTTCTTTGGTTTCCTTGATCAACATGATTTAGACCTCGCTTTTCCCAACTCACCCGTCTTCTGACCCATGGATCATACCTGAACCTGGTGATTATCTTCACTACGATGAACAAATTCCTTTAAATCCAGTTGAATCCGCCTATCATGCCATTCAATCGAAAACCCATTTCACCCCCTCTCTTAGTGATTCGTCTCCTGACCCATTCCATGTTGGTTTTCCCACATATGAGATGATTATGTCAGTTATGTCAATGGAAGACACCCCTTGGAATGATGGACATCATCGTTCCATTCTCTTCCTCGAACAACACACCATAAAGAATTAACAAAATATCTCGACTCCATCAACCGTTGTTGTCACTTCCTCTATTCTCGAGAAATCACATGAAGTGTTATATGAAGGGAACTTAAGTAATATTTCTCCCATCATCCCCCTCGACATATCCATTAAACTTGGAGTTGTTGATAATGTTCACATTGGAGCTTCTTGATCTACTGACAAGGTTGTCGCCTATAAATCACTTTTCCAAGATTTTCATGACATCTTCGCTTGGAGCTATGAAGAAATGTCGGGTATTGACCCTGATATTGTTGTACATGAAATTAAGATGTACCCAAATGCTAGACCTATCCGGAAAAGACTTTGTCTAGTCCACCCCCGTAAATAAATTGTTATTAAGCTTGAAGTCAAAAAACCTTAAAGATGGCTTTATTTATCCTGTGTCTTTAACTGATTAGGTATCCAATCTCATTCTGGACAGCAAGAAACACAGTACGATCCATGTCTGCGTCAATTATAGGGATATAAATCAAGCGTGTCCTAAGGACAAATTTCCCACCCCCTTCGTTGATCAGATCATCGATGATTGCACCGAGAGTTAAATCTTCTCTTTAATGGACGGTTTCTCCAGCTATAATCAAATCAACATCTTTCCCATGGATCAACACAAAATTGCTTTTATTTGTCTTTGGGGCACCTTTCCCTACCAGAAACTACCCTTCGGTTTAAAGAACGTCGGTGCAACTTTTCAACATGCCATGTCTTATTCTTTTCATGATATTAAGCACATTGTACAACCATATCTAGATGACCTACCGACACATTCCATGCATTGTAGTGACCATCTAACACACCTCCAAGCCATTTTCCTTCATTGTCGGTTCTATCGTATATTCTTAAACCCACACAAGTGTGTTTTCTGTGTGGAGTCCGATCAACTTCTAGGTTTTATCATGTCACACCAGGGGATCAGGGTCGATCCTTTGAAGGTCGAGGTAATCCTCAACCTCCCTCCTCCTTCACTTCGCCAGCTTCAAATTTTGCAAGGGAAGGAAAACATTTTATGTCTTTTCATCCCTAAATATGCTCAATTAACGCTCGAATTTACTCGACTGCTAAAGAAATTTTCCAAGTTTGTATGGGTTTCCACTGCCAACAAAGATTTCAAAGCTTTGAAACTAACTTTAACCCGTACCCCATTACTTTTCCCACCTGATTATAGTCGATATTACTTCCTTTATCACGTTGCTTCAGACTCTACCATCACCATGGTTCTAGTCCAAGAAGATGAATCACACGATGAACATGTCATTTATTATTTGAGTTGGATTCTCACGAGTACCGAAGCCAAATACTTACATGTTGAAAAACTGGCCTTGGCAGCTGTTCAAGTTGTCCAATGTTTCTGTCACTGTATCTTACTATGCAAGGCCACTGTAATTTTTTATTACAACCCCATGCAACACATTCTTACATGCCAATTGCTAGGGGGAAAATACTCCAAATGGATAGTAATTCTCTAGGAGTTTGACTTATAATTCGAATGCACTGAGTCTAAGAAATCTTTGGTGTTTTCCGAACTGATATGTGACCTTACCTGCACTGAGACAGAGAATGTAGCAGAGGATTCTTTACCCGACGAATCCCTTTTTCTGATCATTTCTGATGACCTTTGGTATGGGGATATCATTATCTATCTCCAAACTAAAAAATTTCGGCCCAATTTGTCTAGCACTAACCATCGTCACATACGTTACCAAGCCCGTCAATACATTATCCTCGGTGAAACTCTTTATCATCATGGGGTTGACTTCATTTTTCGACGATGTCTCACCTATGATCAAGTTGAGAAATATTTGAATGACTACCACTCCGGAGCATGTGGTGGTCACATGTCTGGGTATGATACTACTCAAAAGATATTACGAGCAAGGTATTTTTTGCCTTCTTTATTCAAAGACTGTATTATTGTCATCCAAAAATTCCATGCTTGCCAAACATACAACAACAAGATAAGATCACATCGTGCTCCTCTACACCCTGTAGTTTCCATTGGAACTTTCACAAAATGGGGCATTGATTTCATGACCTGTAACCCTCACTCAGTTGGGGGGCATGGATACATTATCGTATCCATGGATTATTTCACAGAATGAGCTGAGGCGATGCCTAATTTCGACAATATCGGGAAAACTGCAACCCTTTCCATATTTAATCATTATATTACTCGATTTGGGATACCGCAAGCTATCGTTACTGATCACGGTAGCCATTTTCAAAACTTTATGATGTCTGAACTTACCAACAAGTTGGGTCTTCGGCATGAAAACTCAACCCCCTACTATCCACAAGCCAACGGCCAAGTTGAAGCAATAAATAAAATTCTTATCACTATACTTCGTCGGATAATAGGAATCCATAAGACCACCTGACACACAATTTTTTTTCGACATTATGGGACTATAGAACATCTGTGAAGTCTGCTATAGGATTTACCCCCTTTTAACTAGTCTACGACATTGAATCTGTTCTCCCGATTGAATGTGAAATACCATATTTGAAGCTAGCCCTCAAACTTCTCCCGAACACCTCTACCGAAGAGGAACGTCTATTGTATCTTGTGCAATTAGATGAGACCCATCGTGATGCCACACCAGTTATTGAAACCCAGAAGAAACACGTAAAATCCAAATATGACAAGCATGTCAAGCAACATGTTTTCTCTGAGGGAGATCTGGTTCTCCTCTATGAACAAGATCGTGATCTTCTAGGAGCTAGAAAATTCGAATCTATGTGGCATGGTCCATATATCGTCAAACGAGTTTTAGAGAAGGGAGCTTACGAGTTAGTAAATGATGATGGAATTCCTTTGAGTGAGCCCATAAATGGGATTTACTTGAAGAAGTACTATTCTTAGAATGTCTCTGCATGAGTGCTTGTACTTTTACTATACCATACTCTTGTGTGTTACTTTTTTTTTTTTTCATTATTTGGTTTTGACCCCCAACTTCTTACCTAGCTTCTGCTACTTGGGAAATATATGCACCCACCAATGAACTTATCAGTTTACAAGGTGTTTTCCTCGGTCGTGCAACCAATAATATCACAAAATATAGCGAAAATTTTGAATTATTGACCAATGTTATCTCACTTAGTATTCATCACTTCATTGTATGACTTGATTCGCAACTAGTAGTGCTCCAGTTAAGTAATGTATACACTATCTGAAGTCCTACTTTGTTATGGGTATATCTACGAATTCACCTCTTGGAACATTATTTTTATTATATTGAATATCAACACATTCCTAGATGTCTAAATACATTAACTGATGCTCTAGCTAATTATGTGTTAGATAGACATTTGAGACATTTATAAATCCAATCACACATTACACATTGTATATAAAATCAAAGTAAGTCGGTAGAAGCCTCATGTATATATATAATGAAATTTTTTTACAAAAAAGTGTTTTCCATCCACAGACCAAACTATCAAAATATAAAGCCCATGGCTCCTACAAAATAGCATCATGGATGTCACTTGCGATAGCACACTACTGCCCATGCTACCCTGCGAAGTAAATGACTAAGTGAGACAGACACACCTATAGTATGGCATTGATAATGCCTCAGGACCTCCTCAATCAACATGTAAGGGGTGCCTGCCATCAAGCCTTCTAAGTTCTGCTCCATCACCTCATAATCTTCGGTATCCCACCCTGCTACCACATGTGCCTCTCCTTGCCTCTGAATCAAAGATGTGCCCAGAGGTCGATATGGTCCTACATATGCATAGTCAAAAGTTTCTGATTAGTCTTTAGATCGAAAACACAAAAAACATCTAATATCCAAAAAACCACAAAACACTATAAAGAAAAAAATGTTGTTCTTACCTAGATCTCCCCACTAAAATACCTCAAGGAGAGACAAGTCAAGATCACCCCAAAATTCCAGGCCAGCATATGCATAATCATCAATCATGAATATTTGGGGCCTTAACTAGTTAAAAAATGCATCATTGTACTTGATAATAGAGCCCGCTACGTGCCGAGCCATAAGGTCACACCACCATTTCATTCTTGGGTCTCGTGGGGATGGTATTCCCCACTCTACCTATCTCCTCAAATGAGGGACTCTTTCTAAGAAGAAAGACACCAAAATGGACCCATACCCAAACTTCTTTAGGTCTCCTCTCTTGATTTTAGTGAGTTGTGTTTTCATACTCTAGAGCACACCGTCACACCATTTGAATACTTTAGATTCCAAACATTCAATGGCATATTGAAAATAAATCTGGAGCGCCATGTGTGATGATTCGCTTCCTGCCATTCATGCAATGATAAAGAGGATGGTTCTAAGATTCAGATCCTACACACCTCGGACAACCACTTTACCTTTGCACCTTTTGGCATCTGGTTCATAGTGCCGATGGATATACTCGCTCATCGACAAGACACAACCTCGACCCCCTGTCAGAGTCACACGTGCCCCACAATGGGATAGCCCCATCAAAAAGTAAATATCCTCAATGTCCAAGGAGAGGAAATGAACACCCACGTGGAATACTTTCTGTTATGCATCCCACATATGGACCAAGTACTCTAATAGTCTCCGTTGGGATCTCATACCTTGGATTTTAAAAAACTTCAATAGGCCACATTGTTGAAGACCATCGATGGTTCTTGGATCATTTAAAGCCATAGATTCGTCATATTCATGCTCACGTTCTTTCCATTCCAACATTTTTGTAATCAAACACCTGCATGGAAGTAAGAGAGGATAGTTAGCACCCTTATCCAGCTTTTTTGGAATTCTTTTTGGTTCAACACTTGCTTTTCTTTTTTATTTTCGGCCATCACAAATGAGATTCAGTTATAGTGTAGGATTTCCACAGGCAAGCCATTGGGCACCTACGAAAATCCTTGATTTCCATGGGGCCCGATATTGGCCACCTGCGGCGGCCGCAACGCACGCCAACTCGCCCAAAAATAGTCCAAAAAATCATTTTTTGACCACCAAAAACAAATTTTAAACCATTGAAAAGGAAGAAGATGAAGGACTTATTGTTTTCACGGAAACCATTCGTCGATTGATCTCCTTTTCGCCTTGCAATCGCCGACCAAATTAAGGGGTGAAAAGGGGGGTTTTAGACAAGTTCTTGCCAAATACAAATGAAATGGTGAAAAAGAGCTCTTACTCTTATTTATTTGATTTTTTACCCTTTTTCATAATATTTTATATTATATAAATGTGTTTGGTTATAAACCCTCAAAACTAATAGTCTCGTGAGTGTCTTGTTTTTTGCAAGAATAAGACTAGAGTCCTAATTAATGGAGTATGCATCTTTGTTCCGTAATTATTTTTCTCTTTGTTACGCATATCGATACTTTTTAGGGTCTTTTAGTAAAACCTCGAGTTCACTCTTCGTTCGTTCTCATGCTCAAAAATTTATGAGAACACAACTGAGTATACTTTTGTCATCCTTTTGTACTCGTCTTGGTAACATGAAAAATGACACACATTGAGTATCATTTAAGCTTCTTTCACACTCCATAAAAATGAAAAGTTTGTCGAGCGACCTTTTTTTGTTCACGCTCGTAAACGTATTTGAATAAAACATTCGATGGGCGATAGTTTATCACTGTTTCGATCCTATCAAACTATTTTATGAAAAAGGAACTGAGAGATTTCTCTTTAAGTGTTTTTCAGACTCTATAAACATGAAAAACCCCTGATTTTTCTATCTTTGGACTCGTTAAACAAACATCGAAAGGCCCACATGGGACCAAACCACTCCTTCTTAGGGTTCATTAAAAATACTCCGAGGGACTCATCTGAAGGATGAGATTACATTACAAGCATATGTTATCCTCCTCAATATTGCATAAAAATAAAGAGGTACTCGCCAGAAATGGTGGGGGAAATTTTGGGAAAGAAATGTGTTTCCTTACCTGTGTTAGTGGCAGTATTAGTCTCTCTTGAACATGACACCCCCTTTGTCATTTGAATCCGGGTTGGGAAATCCATTTGTCTCTCATCTGGCCTTCATCGAATTCATATCTTGGTTTGTATTTGATTCAATGATGCCAAGACTAGTGTCGTGTCATTCATATGTTCAAGAGAAGTCCAAACAATCCCTCCTTCGAGTCGGCCATCTGCATTGTCATTTCTTACCATGTAGGACTTCCCTGTGTCAGTTTCAAATCATTTTCATACTTTGATCCACCCTTAATCTATTACTTATTTCATGTCACTAATGGGGGATACATCAAGGCCCTCCTTTGATGAGTCTTTTTCCTGTCCACTTCAACTCATCATCTGGGAACAAGACTTAGAAATCATTTAGTACCTTAGATCCTTCCTACCTCAATGGAAGGTTTCTTCGCTCTCGATAGTGGAGTCACATCATTGGTCCTTGATTGAGAGATTTCATCGAGTGTTCGACTTCAGCTCATTTATTCACATTTGTTGGATTGTACTAAGGTACCTTGGCATTCATTGACATCAATGGTGATTTCCCTCACACTTGTTAGCAGTTTCATCAATGACCGATAATCAAGTGGTTTCTACCATGTTCGACTTCAACACCTGTAATCGCATGGTTGGATTCATACTTACGGATGATGGGATTGAAGACCCTGGATCTTATATTTTTGTCCCAAGTTGCGATGGAGTATTTATGATTCGAATTGACACAAAGATCCACTTTGTATGTATTGTAGTTGTGTCTAAATTTACACTTTCTAATACATAGATCCACAGTGTATTTATGGTGGCTATGTAGAATTTTGATGACATGGATTCATGATGTATAATTGGTGGCCGTGACTTTCTTTTATGATTTCAATCACTTGTAATCTGAGCATGGGAATTCCTACCTCAAAAATGGTATAATTCTATGCAGATGCTTGATTGTTTGCAAGTTCTTGATTGGTGCGCTCCTTGCTTCCGACACACACACGCATTTTGCAAAGTATTTCAGATGTCACATGTTCCAACCTCATACTTTGGGGGGCATTCTATTACACATTATTTTGGTCACTCTGATGATGACCCCATAGGCATGTGTTCAGGCTTCCAAAACAATCTTTCACATGAAGAAAATGGCTAATTTCTTCCCCTACAAGGCACATTTTTAGAATGTTGTCACAGGATGACAATGGTACACAGTGCGGAAATCCTTGATTTACATAGGCTACTCTATGCCTAGCCTGTGGGATTTCTGCATGTTGATATATAGGCAGGGTGTGGTGACACTTTAAGCTAAGAAAAGGAAGAAGTTTCACGAATTTTCTAGAAGGATAATCTTCTAGAATGTGAGGTGGCATCCGTATGGTTGTGATCTTACTGGCTTTTTTAATTTGGTGGGATCATCCTCATCCTATTAACAACTTCATATTCTCCTATTTTATAATGTATTTCTCATGGAAAAGGTTAATCAAGGTCAAACAAGATTGAGCAAATAATAGATTGAAGACTGTGTGAAGAATCCTAATACAAATGATACTTGTGGCCTCCACTTTTCCATCAAGCTTTGTGGATTATCTTCATGTAAATTCAGAGCAAGTGTATGTGTGTGTTTGAACAAAGGACCACTGAAAGGGAACCTATGACATCAAGGAACTTTGGTTGTATCTTCCACTTTTACTTAATATGATACAGCGACATGTTTCTTTCCCATAAAATCATTAGTATTTTATTACATGACTCCTTGATCACATGTTTAGGTTTCCATTGAATCTATAATTATTTCTTTCACTTCGGTTGGTTTGTGTCATTGCAGATTTGATCTCACAAGAGCACCAGAGCGAAGCAGGGACAACAGAGATAAATGAAAGCGATATATAAAGGTATGACATACACTCCTTCTTTGGTGATAATTTCAATGGTAGAAACCTAGGGGAAGCATCATGCCCTATCTTGTTTTGTTCTAGATCTAGGTGGATCTAGGGAGATTAGTTTATGTCTGCATTCACCGATTTATCCAATAAAAAAGGCATGCTCTAGATCAATATTCAATGTGACTAACTCTCCCCATCAATAAACATCGAACACATCAATGTGATTCGCTCTCCCCCTTTGACATCAATGGAAAAGGTCCATTCTCTTTTTGGGGCTGCTCTCCCTTCTTGAACTTTCCTTGGGGTTTCTCCCCTTGTCTGAGTGTCTTTGATATTATTTTGAATAATCTCTCCCCTTTTGAACAAGGGATATCACTATGATGTAATGTTGGCAATGCATTGAACATACTCCCCCTGTGACCATTGCTCCTCCTAGAATTATGCCTCTGTGCTCTTTCTTCAAATATAGGTCTCTTTTATAGGTATGCATTTGATAAATATATCCTCCTAGAATCATGGGAAGAATAATGACTCCCCCTATGGGTGTGTCTCCCCCTATATTCTCTGCAAAATGAATAATATGCTACCATATAACGATCCTTGGACCTGCTCATGCATCAAACTCATCCCATACCAAGCATCATGAAGCAAAAGATATGTCAACAATGAAATAAAGAATCATGAGAAAAATATATACCAAGTACATCCTGTTATAACCCTATAATTTATAGGATCAACTGTTGATT
>ML828284.1:107212-119959 GCA_009831015.1 Picea engelmannii
ACTCATCCCATACCAAGCATCATGAAGCAAAAGATATGTCAACAATGAAATAAAGAATCATGAGAAAAATATATACCAAGTACATCCTGTTATAACCCTATAATTTATAGGATCAACTGTTGATTGTATTTTTGTTCCCTTCAGTGTTTTTGATTTCCAGAGATTACTACATCCTAAAAAATAAAGAAAAAAGAAAAAATAAATGAAACTGAGAAAAGAATAAAAGAGGGCATAAAAGAAATAAAAAAAGCTCCATGCAATAACAATGGCTTGATCCATACAGTCTAAGCATGGCCAAGTCCTTTTAAATTGATGTTGATAGTCTTAGTGAATATGCTTGACTAAACTATCTAATCTTAGTCAAGATGATAGGTTAGTTAGTGAATACATTTGACCAAATATCCTAATCTTGGTCAAATAGCCCCTAGGTAGAGTATTTTCTTAGTCCAACAGTCTAATCTAGGCTAACGGTGCAAATGATGTAGGTTAGGACATAGGTTAAACAACTTCTTTTCAATAAATATGTATGATGATTGATGAAAAATGAAAGATTTTGGATGATGATGTGTTCTTCTAACCCCATGGTGATAAAGAGAAGAAGAAGCAGCGCGCAAAACCCATAAAAAGTCATTAAGCCTAAGTCCCATGCCATATGTTGAATCGTGCCTTGGAAAATTAAATATCGGGCCTAGATCTATGATTGAGCTGTGAGCACCCAGATCTACAACTCTGAAAAGATTTTAGAACCCCCTGATCATNCAACACACCTAGATCAGCAGTCAGCAAGGAATCTTGTATCCCCCCAACTTTTCTACCTTTAACTGAAGGGAGGGGGGGGGGGTCTAGAATGAAACAAATCTAGACGGGCCCCATCACAACACGACATCACCGCATTGCCTCCAAACTCCCCCTCTCTAAACATTTACCACCTATCAGTGTTACAATTCATCACCACCCTCTCCAAGTTCCACGTCATGACCCCATCAGTTTGTCCCATCAATCTAACCGTTACAGGTGATATCTTTCACGTTCGCCTTCTAGTCACTAATGCACACGTCGACCAGAGGTACACTTCAGATGTCCTTCATCCTGCACTCTCGTGCTCTAAATGACCCGTTGGCCATTTATGATTGGCCACATACCTGGTTTCCATCTAACTTATCCTTGTTCGCCCAAACATATACCCATACACTTAAATTCAACCTCGTTTTGGTCATCTCCCATTCTATTCACATTCCCTGCATATCAAGAGATTCATTTTCCTCCGCCTACGCAATGCCTCATCCAACCACAGCCATTACGACTAACATTTTGTTTGAATTGCAGGTACTCTTCACAACAATGGTGCCAAAATCCAAGAAGGAATAAGGCATAGAAAATCCTTTCCTCCCACTTCTTGTCAACCTCGACAAGATCCCATTGGTCGACAAAGATCATCTGATATCAGACATAAGGTGTGAAGTTGACTTTGGGGATTTTCAGTCATGGCTCAAAGACACTTTCTTAGATCAGAGCAATGAAATCAGGCTCTGGGAGTCCAATCTTCCTTTATATCTTTTCCCCCAGGTACATCATTTCCCTGAATTTTCCCTCAAATTCCAGGCTCATTACCTTCCCGACCAGACAACCATAGTCTCATCATCAAGAGAAAATTTGTTCTTCATCACGCCAGAGGCCATTGATCAGATGATGCAGATACCCAGAAATGAATCTGCCTCCCCTTTCAATCTCAAAATCATAACAGAGTTATACCAGAAATTATCTTTTCCTCAAAGAGCCCAGATATTTGAATTTTTTTTCCCACAAGATGCTCAATTCCCCAAATCAAATCCCCCCTATCCTTCCTCCCTATTCTCAAAAAAGGGAAACCAATTCATTTCATCACTCTATTGTCTTCTTGGTTATTTTTCATATGCATGGGTGGATGAGCCTATATTGGGTTTTCTTTCCATTTTCTCTACCGAGGAAAAATCCACCATTCAGTTCGACTACAGCACTTTCCTAGCGGAGAACATTCACCAGACGTTTTCACGGTTCGCCACAGAGGGCATGTTCTGGTACTCATCCATCCTGGATTACATGTTCATCTTTTTTTAGGAGGATAGGTTCTCTTTCTCAATGCAGAAGATGGACAAGGAAGGAAAACCTCAAGAAATCACATTATGGATGTCACTTCTCAGGAGAAACTCCACTGAGTTCACTTTTAAACAATTCATTGAATTGTTTTATCATCTAGTTGTAGGAATGATTAGTGGAAGACTTGAGATGAGAATAAATGAAGAAATTTAAAGAGTTATGCACCTTTCAGTTCTGGCAAAGACTGGAGATTGGTTTCTATACCAAAATCACACATAAATCAGAGTGTATGGGTGTGAACTAACTCCATATAAGTTTCCTAAGTATGTGCCTATTTGAATATTCGCACTGGAATATATTTGTAGGATGATAAACTCATATGACATCCATTTTTTGTCTTTGAAGAAAAAACAGCAGATGAGGATCAAAGGACAAATAGGCCCATTTATCTGCAACAATCGAACTGTTGGGGAAGAGGCAGACAAATTATTGAAGGAAATGAAATTTAACACTAGTTTTATTTTCAGATATGACCCCAGTGGGATCATTGTAGAGATGAGATCCAAAAACAAAAGTTCACCCTATGCCCACACGCTCAAGCCATAAATCAAACTTCATAAGGTTTTGTACCCCTAAGCATTTTTTAAAAATATGAAATGTTTAAAAAGAAGAACAAGACACTAACCAATAGAACCTACTCTCAGTTTTGGAAGAAAACTTCCCCAAAACAGCATAGACTATTTCCAACATTTGACATAGAGAAAGGAAGAATGCATCTTGCATTTGCAATCACAGGTGCCTCAACCCAAAGAAATCACTGATTACAAGAAGTCAACTATTGTTTTTGACACCAAACAAGTACATCCAGCTGATCATATGGACTTGCACAAACAAACTGAAGAAATGGTTTTCTCCACATTATCACATGATTTTGCTATAGCATCAAAGTTATAGGTGTCTTTAAGAAATGTTCAGACCCAATTGAAGTTGGACAAGTTGTCCTCTTTTGCAAAGGATAATAGAATAAAATCCTTAGAGGAGTTGGGACTCAAGATTGGGTATGACCCCTCGAATGTTAAAGTAGCAGAGGAAATGTTGAAGAAAAATAATGTTGACATTTCATATTTGAGAAAACAATTTAAATTTCCACCAACAGAGGATTCACAAGCTAAAGAGGTAGCTGAGGCATAAAAAGAGAAAGAAGAATTGTTGAAGCTTTCCATGCCGTTGAATGCATATCTAAGAGAAATGGAGATAGATATGGAAACATTATTGAAAGAAAAGGAACAAATGAAAACAATGGAAGTCATTCCATTGAGTGCAGTTCCCATTGCAGAAGTAAGTACAACAACACTTCCAACAACCACTATGGCGGAAATTCCATTAGCAGCCCCATTGAAAACACTGGAAAAAACTGTGGAGTTAGCAAAATACATGGAGGAAATGAATCTGCAAGGAACAAAGATCAATAGGTTGAAAATGGAGATTGAAAATCTACAGGAACTCAAGTCTTCTTTCCAAACAAGATACAATGTTGAGAGACAGGTGTCAAAGAAACTGAAGCACGAAATACAATAGCTCCAGAAACAAAGAGTGGCAGGCAAGACATTAGCAGAGGATAAGGAAAACATATGGAAAGATATTGCAAAATCCATAAATGAAATTTGGCCCATGGTGCAAATCATGTTTGAGAAACATGATCTAGTGTTAAAGAGTAGGCAAGCCATTAACAGGATAAGAACTGAGCTGGGTGAGATGCCCTCAGCGGCCAACGAGATCATCAAGTTTATGAACTCCAAAACCAAAGAAGAGCTAGAAGAATCGAAAGTTGAAGACAAAACAAAGACTATCCTCGATGTAAAAAGAGTGTTGACTAAAAGGGGATTGATGTTATAGTTGGAGGAAAAGGCTCAAAACATGGACATTGGAGTTCAAAGATTTTTTAGCAAGATTGAAGCCTTGCAGAAAAAGGGTCTTCTTGATCTACATGTCCTAAATGATAAACTAATGACTCTGTCCAATTACAAGCAAAGGATTGCCACTGTGGCCAAAGACAGTTCCAAGTTTTCATGGATACAGAGCAGCATCATGGGAAAAGCATTCTTGAAGACTTTGCAACATGACCTCAACATTCAGCACAAGATGAAGTATGTCTTCATCATTAAGCCAACTTTTTCTAAATACACCGAGATGGACGAAGTATACCACCGGTTATGGAAAATTACCATCCCAAGCACACAAATATGGGATGAGCTGTGTGATTTGATTGAGTAAAGGTAGAGCCTCATCCATCTCATCATCCATATCAACATCCATCTCAGCATCCAGCGTAGTGTCCAGCATAGTTGAAGTCATCTAAATGATTCAACAACGGTCTTCCCCGAAATCAGCATGAGAGATTCAACACATCATCATCAATTAATACATTTCTTCATCTGGTTAGATTAGTTAGTTAGACTCAAACTCTTTCACGTCATGATCATTAATGATAGGGTCATTGTAATTTTTATTATAAATATTTCTCACTTAGAAGTAGGAAGGGTTGTTTATCTTTAAACCTGAGCAATCTCTAGTTGTTGTAATTTTTATCAAGAAGTTGTTCTAGTAATACAAAGAGAAATTTCACAGGATTCCTGTATGTCAATTTTTGGTGAAGTTCCCTATGTCTGCGTTCAATTTTTTTCTTTCTCGCTTATCATATTGTCTCTCTGAAATCTAATCTTTAAAAGAATTTAAAGTTGCAAAATTTACCATTATGTACTCTATTCTTAATTTTTTGCAGGTCTAAATGTTTTTCGTCTAATGTTATAACAAATAAATTCTTAAATGCTTTTTGTTTTAACTGATATCTCACCTTTTCAGCAATACACCATTTTTATTTCTAAAGAATCCAACGTTAGCACTATTTCACCCTGTGAAACGAATCTTGTAATGTTGTCTTTAACTTATATATTTTAAAAATAGACCCCATAGCCCAATGGAAGCTTCATTGATATTCAACCACTTCATTCAAAAAAAATACAAAAAACTCGGTTATATTCTTTCTAACTAGCCTAAAATCTTTGAAAACTCAAACAAATCTAGAACTCACAGAGAGATCCCTCTCTGAAACTGGTAGGGCTAGCTTCCATTTTCGAAGTGGTTGGTTAAGGTTACCTATGATAAGTTCATTCTTACCTCATAACAACCTCTGGGAATTTACAGAGTGATAACATAAATGGCGACCATACTGGGGACAAATTGAAGCAAACTTTCCACCCCTTGTTTTCTTTCCCCTAGAACACAGACGACTTTATTTCTAGAAAAAACACAAACTCTAATATTTACCTTTAAATAATGTTCATAGGTTGTTAAAGTGTGTGCATAAATAACCAAAATATCCAAAGGTAGAATAAAATCAATAGTTATGGCTACCAAAAGAATTTCTACCAGATGTCATCCTAACCCAGAACCTGCAAAAGTAATAGATAATCCCGAAAGACTACTCAGAAAGAAAAACACTACAAAAATTTCGAGGATTAACAGCCTACTTCTGAGGTATTTTCCATCCCAGAAAAGTTATTTGTTCTTCTAGACCTTCAGTCTGAGATACCTTTTCGAACAAGTCTTCTCAGGACAAAATCTAACAGTTTTGTCACTAAAATGGTCCTAGACCAAACTATTTTTCAGCCCAGGACCCTTGAGATAATTTCTCCTAGAGCTGAAGTTGAGAAATGTTTTCACTCTAAGACTGATAAGCTCGAAGACCCAGTCACAAATCTTGGTCAGGCCTTAGACAAGCTCCATCTTCAGTAGTCTGTCAAACTTCCTATTTTAACCATCACTATAGTTTCTACTAAAATTACACCAGGTCACTCCATTCCTCCAAGCCCTCCATCCTCTATATCAACAAGAATTTCCTTTCTTGTCACACAGGTTGTTGTTTAGCCTCCTCCACCATTAATGGCGGAAAGATATTCTGCATTGGTATTGGTTTCTCCTTTACATGACATTCCCTAAGATTATCAAATATATTTCCACAGTTTGATAGTACTGACCCCTTGAATGCGCAACAACATGTTGAAAAAATGAATGATTACTTTGACCTACAAGAAGTAGATGAAGTTGATGTGAAGATGAGATTATTCGAACAAAGCCTAACTAGAGATGTGAAAAAGTGGTTCAAAAATTTATGTGTTGCTGCCATTACTGACATTATTGTTTTCCATCAGACTTTCCTAGACTGGTGGGAGGTAAACAAAAATCCTCTCCAAATTCTGTCGGAGTATGAGAACATCAGAAGGAACCAAGGAGAGATGGTGCAGGATTATTGCACTCGTTTCAACAATATAAACAATTCTATCCTAACTGAAATTAAACCACCACAAGGTTTGGCATTAATAAAGTTACCTGATAGTTTTGATGCTGACATGTCGTATCAATTAAGGGAAAGAAACACAACAACTCTGGAAGACATGAAAAAAAGTGTCGTCGGTGTAAATGAAAATATTTTGGCCAGAAGGGCCAGGCAAAGAATAGAAAAGAAGGTCACCATCAAGGAAGAACCTTCTACTTCCTCATCTGATGCCAAATTAGATTCTCTAGCCAGACCTATGGAGAAAATGATGGAGAGACTCACCATAAGTGATAGGAACCCACCTATGGAGAACCAAGCTACCCCTCAAATAAAAAACCTGAACATTAGGAGAAATCCTCCCCAGATTAGACAAAGAGATCCTAGGGATCAACGGGAACAATGGGGACCTAATCAACAGATTAGACCACCTCTCCACGAAAAATATGTTGATGATGGGGAGGAAGTTATTGGGGATTTGATGATGCTCATATAAATCTAATGGGTGATCATGATCATGATCATGAGTCTATTTTCCTCACCCAAGAAGAACATGAAATCTTTCTCCTTTCACAAACAGAGGTGAATGAGGAATCTGAGAAAACAGAACAACAAGCCTTTGAGAGCACTATAATGGAGGTTCAAAAGAAATATAACCTGAGGAGTAAGAAGGCTAATGAGAATTCTCTTAAGAAAATGTCAAAAAACCTTCCCAAGAAAACCCTTGAGCAGAACAACGTTGAACCTCTTGTGCAAAAAACTCCAGAAATTATTAAGAAAACAAGTCAAACAAAAGTTTCATCAACCATTCAAATAGGTGCACCTGTCCATAGAGTTTCTATCGATAAATCAGAAGTACATAGTTTAAACAAAACCATTGTTACTTTTAGCCTCGAAGGGGAACTAGAAAAATTGAAGATTCCTATTCCCTTATCCGAGATGATGAATAAGAACGCTTATAGGTCTCAGGTGATGAAATATTTAAGCATCGAACCTGATATAGGTACCAAATCCTTGGATATTGGATCTATACACCACTCTGACACAGTAAACCTTGTTGATGATCGACCTGAGCTCTTGTTCAGCCCTGAAGTTGATGGTCAAACTGATAATGGCATTGTGGCTCCTTTTTACATCAGCCTAAATATCCACGATCTGATATTACACAACACTATGCTGGATTCGGGCACCTCTCACAACCTAATGCCCAAATCCGTGATGAAAAGGTTGGGACTCGAGGTCACCAGACCCTACAAAGATTTGCATTCTTTCGACTCTAGTAAGGTCAAATGTGTAGGCTTGATTAAATATTTATTCATCACCTTGGCTCAAATTTCGGCAAAAAGTTTGGTGATGGACATCGTCGTGGCAGATATTCCCCTCAAGTATGGTATGTTTCTATCAAGGTCTTAGGGAGATAAATTGAGAGGAACTCTGCAACTAGATATGTCCTATGCCACCATTCCAGTTTTTGGCCAATAGAGAAGACTTTACAGGGAAACACTGATGAAGTATATGATCAGTAGTCAGGAAAAGCCACACAATTACCCATTATATTCCACACACTCTGAACTAGATTATTTCATTCTATATAACGATGGTGATCTTGAAGAACAAATCGCACAATTGGAAGATGATGCACCTGACCCAAAGGATGATAAATCTACTGTCGAAGTAAGAAACCCCATGGTTGAAGAAAATGAGGATCTGCCAGCAGACTTCTGGAACATGGACTTCAATGGTGCTATGAGTAAAGAAGGAGTTGGAGCCGGAGTATGGATGCATAACCACATATCAAAGTACTCCGAGAATCATTTCGATAAAATGAACTTTCAATGTACTAACAACATAGTTGAGTACGAGGCTTTAATGCTCAGCCTGAAATTATTGAAGAAAGTTGGTGCTAAGCAGGTAATGGTAAGGGGTGATTCTGAATTAATTATCAACCAAATCAAAGGTGAGTATGCAGAAAAACATTCCAGACTTAGAGCCTATAGAAACGTTGTTTTGGATGATCTCCAATGCTTTACTAAGGTTGATTTGTAGGTGATCCCTAGAGGAAAACATATACTTGCAGAGGGATTGGCCAATCCAGCAGCTACCTATAAAATCCCTTTTCATCCCACTCACAAGTACACAGTGGAGGTGAAGTGTAGACCCATCATTCTTGGTAACATCAAATATTGGCAGGTATTTGGAAATAACAATCAAATTGAAGATTTCCTGCAATGTAAAAATGATTTTGAATGTACGAACATAGATTTAGAACAGGATGAAGAAGTTGTAAATAAATATGTTTTTGAGAATGGTAGTGTAAATACAATAGATGCTGAAGAAATCAATGAAAGGGATGCAAATTCTGATATCCTGCAATTGAAATATAATGTGTTACCTAGAGTTTTAGTTCTGTTGGAAGACTTGTTTGATTTTAACGATGTAGCCAAAAAACCAAAAATTAAAGCTAGTGGTAAAGAGCTTGAAGACTGTAACATAGGAACATAAGAAAACCCCAAAATGATAAAACTGTCTAAATCACTGCCACCAGAGAAAAAAAGAAAACGCATTGAACTTTTTAAGGAATATATAGATGTTTTCTCCTGGGGCTATAAGGACTTAAAATCCTATGACACAAGCATCATACAACACCGGATTATCACAAAAGAATAACATAAACCTTTCAGACAGAAACTTAGGAGAATTAATCCCAAGTTGCTTCCCCTGATAGAGAAAGAAATCAAGAAGATGTATGATGCCAAGATTATAATCCCCTTGAGGTTGTCCAAATGTATTTCTAATCTAGTTCCAACCAGGAATAAAACTGGTGAGATCAGTCTCTGTATAGATTTCAAAAATCTGAACAAAGTCTCCCTCAAAGATAATTACCCTTTACCCAAAATGGACCATATTTTACAAAGGGTGGTCAGATCTAGTAGGATCTCCTTACTAGACGATTTCTCTAGTTACAACCAAGTCTTGGTCCACCCGGAAGATCAAGAGAACTTAGAAGCCAACTTTTAACACACCCTGGGGTACCTTCATATATGTGAAGATGCCTTTTGGTCTGATGAACATTGGAGCTACTTTCCAAAGAGAAATGGATATTTCCTTTGTGGATGAGATTGGGAAATTTATATCCATTTATCTGGATGATGTAATTGTTTACTCCAAATATGATGAAGAACATTTTATCCACCTCAAACATGTGTTCGAGAAGTGCAGGAAATTTGGGATTTCATTAAATCCTAAGAAAAGCCTTTTCGGGTCAGAGGAAGGTAAATTGTTGGGACACATAATCTCAAAAGACAGAGTTAAAACAAATCCCAACAGGATAGAAGCTATCTAGAGGGTGGAACACCCTAGGAACATCAAAGAACTACAATCTTTCATTGGCAAAATAAATTTCCTTAGAAGATTCATACCAAACTTGGCCGAGCTTCTCAGGAATATTACCAATATGTTGAAAAAGGACACAAAAATCAAATGGAACGTCGATTCCAAATAGTCATTTGAGAAAGTGAAACATGATCTCACCCAAGCTCCAGTTTTGATTATCCCAAACTATACCAAATAGTTTTATCTTTTCTCTTTCGCATTTGAGCACACTATAGCAACAATATTGTTGCAGAAAAATAGTGAAGGGTATGAGCAACCCATAGCCTTTTTCAGCAAAGATTTAAGAGATGCAATGTTGAATTATAACATTATGGAGTAACAATCCTTCGCCCTAGTAAAGGTTATAAAATATTTTAGGGTCTATATTCTCCATTCTCACACAATTGCATACATCCCAAACACAGTGGTTAAAGATATTCTAACCAAGGATAATCTGGATGGAAGAAGAGGAAAATGGATTGCGGTCATTCTAGAATATGACATTGAGATAAAACCTACTAAACTAATCAAAGGATGGGGTTTGGCCAAACTAATGGTTGAGTCTAATTTCCATGCTTTAGATATTAACTTTTTGGCTGCAGTAGACGGACCGGAAGAGCAGGGGACTCCAAACATAAAAGAGGCATTCTTAAATTCCCCTTGGTACGCAAACCTCATTTTCATACTCCAAAATTTATAGGCTCCTCCAGGTTTGACTAAGACCAAATCTAGATTTATTAAATTGAACGCATTGAAATTTTGTATTCTAGAAGGCAATCTCTATTGGAAAGATCCTGGTGGTATCTTGCTTAATTTCTTGTTAAAAGATGAAGCTGGAAAATTTCTTCAATATTTCCATGCAGGAGACTGTGGTGGGCACTTGAGCTGGAAGACCACAGCTAACAAGATTCTGAGATATGGCTTTTACTTGCCTACTCTATTCACTGACATTCACAAGAAGGTTACTTCCTGCCACAAGTGTCATATTTTTAAAGGGAAAAGGAAGTTTCTGCCACCCCCAATGAAATCCATCTCTGTTGAATCGCCTTTCCAACAGTGGGGGCTATAATTCATTGGTGAAATACATCCTCCCTCTTCGGGCCAACATAAATGGATCCTCATAGCCACAGACTACTTCACCAAGTGGATCGAGGTTGTACCATGCAGGCAAACTACTGACTCTATCATCATCAAGTTTTTAGAAGCTAACATTTTGTCTTGTTTTGGATGCCCCCAAAAAATTATAACTGATAATGCAGTGGCTTTTAGATCCAAATGGCTCATATATTTTTGTAATCAATATCATATTACTTTGGGACACTCGATGGATTATTATCCATAGGGAAATGGGCTAGCTAAGTCTTCTAACAAAATTCTGGTGAACATCCTTAGAAAGACACTGCAGGAAAACAAGAAATCATGGCATAATATGTTGGTTTTCTCACTTTGGGATAATAGGATTAGAACCAAAAGAACGATTGGTATGTCTCCATACCAATTGGTGTATGGTATTGAGGTAGTTTTTCCACTTTCATTAGGAGTTCCGGTCATGAAACTATTGCAGGAAACACAAGAACCAAACGATGTCCAGCAAAGAATAAATCAAATGATCCACCTAATGCAATCCAAAGAATAATTTTACAATAGAACTCAAGTGATCTAGGAAAATATTAAAAAGACTTATGACAAGAGAACCAAAGAGGATAAATTTGAATTGGGTGATCTAATTTTGAGGTGGGACTCCATAAATGAAGATAAAGGTAAACATGGAAAGTTCGATAGCTTGTGGAAGGGTCCTTACACCATTCATGCCCTCAAAGGAAATAATGATTTTCTACTTGCTAATCGTGACGGATCAGACCTACCAGAGGGACCCATAAATGGAAGGATGCTGAAGCATTACTTGCCACCTCAGTAGAGAGATCATGATTCCATTCCATTGTATATATAATTTATTTTACAAGTATTTTAGGTGTAGGTGTTGTTGTTCAGGTGTTTGAAGCCCGCAAAGAAGGCCCTAAGACATTGAATAATACCATCAAAGTTTCAAAATAAAGCAAGTCAGGCAGCAAAAGAAACTCTAGAGGAAGTTTTTCAAGACAACAAGAAACAAGATTCTTGGCATCTGGCAAGGAGGATACCATCCCCAGGTGGAGCCACTGTTATAACCCTATAATTTATAGGATCAACTGTTGATTGTATTTTTATTCCCTTGAGTGTTTTTTATTTGCAGAGATTACTACATATTTAAAAGGAAAGAAAAAAGAAAAGAATAAAATATGACATAAAAGAAATTAAATAAAGCCCCATGCAATAACAATGGCTTGATCCATATAGTCTAAGCATGGCCAAGTCCTTTTAAATTGATGTTGGTAGTCTTAGTGAATAAGATTGACTAAACTGTCTAATCTTAGTCGAGATGATAGGTTAGTTAGTGAATAAATTTGACCAAACAGCCTAATCTTGGTCAAATAGCCCCTAGGTAGAGTATTTTTTTAGTCCAATAGTCTAAGTTGGGCTAAAGGTGCAAATGATGTAGGTTAGGACATAGGTTAAACAACTTCTTTTCAATAAATATGTATGATGATTAATGAAAAATGAAAGATTTTGGATGATGAAGTGTTTTTCTAACCCCATGGCGATAAAGAGCAGAAGAAGCAGTGCGCAAAACCCATAAAAAATCACTAAGCCTAATTCCCGCGCCATATGTTGAATTGTGCCCTGGAAAATTAAAGATCGGGCCTAGATCTAAGACTGAGCAGTGAGCGCTTAGATCTATAGCTCTGAAAATATTTCATACCCCCTCGATCGTTCAACCTTAAACAATGGGGGGGGTCTGAAAATATGTTTAATATGTGTGCTTATATCTACGACCATCCCACCAGCGTGCAATTGAACGGTCCACAAAAGGTTCTGGACCCCCCCCCGACCATTCTTCTTTTAACAGAAGGGGGCGGGGGGGGGGG
>ML828284.1:120002-132312 GCA_009831015.1 Picea engelmannii
CCCCCCCCCACTTTTCTTCCTTTAACTGAAGGGGGCAGGTCTGGAATGAAAAAAATCCAGGCGGGCCCATCGCAACGCGACATCACCTCATTGCTTCCAAACTTCCCCTCTCCAAACATTTACCACCTATCAATGTTACAATTCACCCCCACCCTCTGCAAGTTCCACATCACGACCCCGTTAGCATGTCCCATCCATCTAACAGTTACAGGTCATATCTTTCACGTTCGCCTTCCAATCACCAGTGCATACATCGACTAGAGGTACACTTCAAACGTCCTTCATCCTGCACTCTCACACTCTAAATGACCTGTTGGCCATTTATGACTGGCCACATACCCATTTTCCATATGACCTGTCCTTGTTCACCCAAAAGGATACCCGTCCACTCAAATTCAACCTCGTTTCGGTCCTCTCCCATTCCATTCACATTGCCTATGTATCAAGAGATTCATTTTCCTCCACCTCTGCAATGCCTCATCCAACCACATCCATTACCACTAACATTTTGTTTGAATTGTAGGTACTCTTCACAACAATGGTGCCAAAATCCAAGAAGGTAGAAGTCGGGGAAAATCTTTTCCTCCCACCTCCTATCGACCTCGACAAGATCCCATTGGCCGACAAAGGTCATCTAATATTGGACACAAGGTGCGAAGTTGACTTTGTGGATTTGTAGTCATGGCTCAAAGACACATTCTTAGATCAGAGTGACGAAATTGGGCTCTGGGAGTCCAATCTTCCTTTATATCTTTTCCCCCAGGTCCATCATTTCAAATTTTCCCTCAAATTCCAGGCTCATTACCTTCCTAACCAAAGAGCCATAGTCTCGTCATCAAGAGAAACTATGTTATTCATCATGCCAGAGGACATTGATCAGATGATAATGATACCCAAAAATGAATCTACCTCCCCTTTCAATCTCGAAATCATAACAGAGTTATACCATAAATTATCTTTTCCTCAAGGAGCCCAGATATTTGAATTTTTCCTCCCACAGGATGCTCAGTTCCTGAAATTAAATCCCCCCTATCCTTCCTCCCTGTTCTAAGAAAAGGGAAACCAAGTCATTTCATCACTATCTTGTCTGCTTGGTTATTTTTTAGATGCATGGGTGGATGAGCCTATATTGGGTTTTCTTTCCATTTTCTCTACCAAGGAAAATTCCACCACTCAGTTTGACTACAGCACTTTCCTGGTAGAGAACATTCACGAGAAGTTTTCACAGTTCACCATAGAGGGCATGTTCCAGTACTCAACCATCCTTACTTACATGTTCATCTTTTTTCAGGTGGATAGGTTCTCTTTCTCAATGCAGAAGATGGACAAGGAAGGAAAAACTCAAGAAGTCACATTATGGATGTCGCTTCTTAGGAGAAACTCCACTGAGTTCACTTTTAAACAATTCATTGAATTGTTTTATCATCTAGTTGTAGGCATTCTTAGTGGAAGACCTAAGTCGAGAATAAATGAAGAAATTAAAAGAGTTATGTACCTTTCATATCTGGCAAAGACTGGAGATTGGTTTCTATACCAGAATCACACAAATCAGAGTGTATGGGTGCGAACTAGCTCCATACAAGTTTTCTAAGTATGTGGATGTTTGAATATTCACACTGGAATATATTCGTTAGATGATAAAATCAGATGACATCCATTTTGTGTCTCTGAAGAAACAACAGTAGATGAGGATCAAAGGACAAATAGGCCCATTTATCTGCAATAGTCGAGCTGTTGGGGAAGAGGCAGACAAATTATTGAAGGAAATGAAATTCAACACTAGTTTTATTTGGAGATATGACTCTAGTGGGATCATTGCAGAGATGTGATCCAAGAACAAAAGTTCACCCTATGCCCACACCCTCAAGCTAGAAATCAAACTTCACAAGGTTTTGTACCCCTAAGCATTTTTGAAAAATATGAAATGATTAAAAAGAAGAACCAGACACTGACCAATAGCACCTATTCTCAGTTTTGGAAGCAAACTTCCATAGCACAACATAGACTATTGTCATCATTTGACACAGAGAAAGGAAGAATGCATCTTGCATTTATGCAAGCACAGGTGCCTCAACCCAAAGAAATCACTGATTACAACAAGTCAACTATTGTTTTTGACACCAAACAAGTACATCTAGCTGACCAGATGGACTTGCACAGACAGATTGGAGAAATGGTTTTCTCCACATTAGCACATGATTCCGCTACAACATCAAAGTTGTAGGTGTCTTTAAGCAATGTTCAGACCCAATTGAAGTTGGAGAATATATCCTCTTTTGCAAAGGATAATAGAATAAAATACTTAGAGGAGTTGGTGCTCAAGATTGGGTATGATCCCTCGAATGTTAAAGAAGCGGAGGAAATGTTGAAGAAAAAGAATGTGGACATTGCATCTTTGAGAAAAAAATTGAAATTGCCACCAACAGAGGATTCACAAGCTAAAGAGGTATCTGAGGCAGAAAATGAGAAAGAAGAATTCTTGAAGCTTATCATGTAGCAGAACGCACAACTCAGATAAATGGAGATAGAGTTGGAAAAATTATTGAAAGAAAAGGAACAAATGACACCAATGGAAGTCATTCCATTGAGTGCAGTTCCCATTGCAGAAGTAAGTACAACAGCAGTTCCAACAACCACTACAACATAAATTCCATCAGCAGCCCCATTGACAACACTGGAAAAAACTGTGGAGTTAGCAAAATCCATGGAGGAAATGACTCTGCAAAGAACAGAGATCAATAGGTTAAAAATGGAGATTGAAACATCTATAGGAACTCAAGTCTTCTTTCCAAACAAGATACAATGTTGAGAGACATGTGTCAGAGAAACTCAAGCATGAAATACAATAGCTCTAGAAACAAACAGTGGTAGGCAAGACATTAGCAGAGGCTAAGGAAAACATATGGACAGATATTGCAAAATCCATAAATGAAATTTGGACCATGGTGCGAATCATGTTCAAGCAACATGATCTGGTGTTAAAGAGTAGGAAATCCATTGATAGAATAAGAATAGAGTTGGGTGAGATGTCCTCAATGGCCAATGAGATCATCAAGTTTCTGAACTCCAAAACCAAAGAAGAGCTGGAAGAATTAAAAGTCAAAGACAAAACATAGACTATCCTCGAGGTAAAAAGAGTATTGACTAAAAGGGGATTGATTTTATAATTGGAGGAAAAGGCTCAGAACATGGACATTGGAGTTCAAATATTTTTTAGCAAGATTGAAGCCTTACAGAAAAAGGATCTTCCTAATCTATGTGTCCTAAATGATAAACTGATGACTCTGTCCGATTACAAGCAAAGGATCACCACTGTGGCCAAAGACATTTCCACGTTATCAGAGATACAGGGAAGCATCACAGACAAAGCATTCTTGGAGACTATGCATCATGACCTTAGCATTTAGCATGAGATCATGTATGTCTTCATCATCAAGACGAATTTTTCTAAATACACCGAGATGGACGAAGTTTACCACTGGTTATTGAAAATTACCATCCCAAGCACACAGAGGTGGGATGAGTTGTGCGATTTGATTGAGTAAAGGAAGAGCCTCATCCATCTCATCATCCATATCAACATCCATCTCAGCATCTAGTGCAGTGTCCAGCACAGTTGAAGTCATCCAAATGACTCAACAACGGTCTTTCCCAAAATCAACATGAGAGATTCAACACATCATCATCAGTTACTACATTTCTTCATCTTGTTAGATTAGTTAGTTAGACTCAGACTCATTCATGTCCTTATCATTAATGACAGGGTCATTGTAACTTTTATTATAAATATTTCTCACTTAGAAGTAGGAAGGATTGTTGATCTTTATGCCCGAGCAAGGTCTAGTTNCATCTTGTTAGATTAGTTAGTTAGACTCAGACTCATTCATGTCCTTATCATTAATGACAGGGTCATTGTAACTTTTATTATAAATATTTCTCACTTAGAAGTAGGAAGGATTGTTGATCTTTATGCCCGAGCAAGGTCTAGTTGTTGTAATTTTTATCAAGAAGTTGTTCCAATAATACAAAGAGAACTTTCACAGGATTCTAGTGTGTCAATTGTTGGTGAAGTTCCCTTTGTCTGTGTACAAGTTTTTTATTTCTCAGTTATCATATTGTCTCTCTGAAATCTAATCTTTAAAAGAAGTTAAAGTTGCAAAATTTACCATTGTGTACTTTGTTCTTAATCTTTTACAGATTTAATTTTTTTTCCTCTGATGTTATAACAAAGAAATTCTTAAATGCTTTTCGTTTTAACTAATATCTCACCCTTTTAGCAATACACCATTTTTATTTCTAAAGAATCTAGCATTAGCACTATCTTATCCCGTTAAATGAATCTTGTAACGTTGTCTTTAACTTCTATCTTTTAAAAATAGACCCCATATCCCAATGGAAGCGTAATTGATATTCAGCCACTTCATTGAAAAAAAATACAAACAACTCGGTTATATTCTTTCTAACTAGCCTAAAATCTTTGAAAACTCAAACAAATCTAGAACTCACACAGAGATCCCTCTCTAAAACTGGTAGGGATAGCTTCCAGTTTCGAAGCAGTTGGTTAAGGTTACCTCTAATAAGTTCCTTCGTACCTCATAACAACCTCTGGGAATTTACAAAGTGATAGCACATGCTATACAAAATGTGTGCTCATCATGCACAATACCTATGTACATCAACATCATGCAATGTTCCAAGAGATATCATCCATGGAGTGTATCGATCATATGCCTCTATCAACATGTCAACATGTGCATCTACCAATATGCCAACCATGTGCATCTACCAACATGCAAAACAATGTATCATATCACTCATGATATGTCTCCATCATGAACCAAGTGCCACAATCATGTATCTCAAAAAAATACCAATAGTTGTGCTAATCAAGTAGTACCAATGGTGTAATATCATCAAGCATATGCCATATATGAGTGTACGAAAACATGTACACCATCATGCACCAACACCATAAAATGATGAATCCCATACATGTATGCCAAATCCTCCATAAAACATGTGTCAATCAAACTGCTAGTAGGTTCCTCTACTAGTGTACCAATCATGCATCAACTATAGATCATCAATAATGTACAACATGATCATCTCATCAACTTCACCAACTACATGTCTCAATATGTATCCCAACCACATGCAAAATGCATGCACCATGATATCCATCATATGCTTCCAATAATACATCATAAGATATATCAAAGAAACTCAAATATGTACCATCCATGTACCCCAACAGATCAACATCAATCCATACTCATGGGTTAGTTCCATGCACCCAAGATTTATTTTTCATCATGACCTTACATGATCTAACATAGAACCATGAAAACCTAAGAAAACAGTGTCAGAACCTGCAATAAACCATGTCATACCCTTCATCACAGAGTTATACCATCACATCAAACTCCAAGCCATATGCATTGCCTTTTTCCCAAGGCTTTACCATATATACACGGCCTGCTGCACAACAAATCACATATGTATGCAACCTATTCAAGGTCATCCTATGTATATATGCGAATGTCACCACTGTCACCTGTGTATACCTTAGTAGATGAAATTTTTGAGCTTCCCTTTGGTTGGAGATGCCTTTTTCATTTGGTTCAAATCTATTTTAAAGGTCAAATGTTGGTTCTTAAGTTATTTTTCACTTCGCGACATTCAGCTACTGAAAATCTCAGTAGCCTCAACATGCGAAATAGTGGTAGATGTGACGTTTCATAAGTTACCACTTTTATCATTAAACAAAGATTGTTTCTCTTCGTACCTCGAAATATCTCTCTTCGAGAGTTACAAGTCACAAGATTTACAAACCCTGATGTGCAAGGTCACAAAAAATTTCAAAAGCTTACCTCAGGTGAAATTTAAGAGTGGGACCATGTAAACCCTAGTCAAATGCTATCAGGATTTCGCGTCTCGACATTCATTCCCTCCTAAAAAATTACCATCATAACCTCAAAAGATGAATCCATGAGATCCTCACATAAGTAACCCAAGTGAATGACTAGAGTGTTTAGTTTTGACCATGGTTAAAGCCTCTCAGGATTTCGCGACTTGGCATACGTTCCACCTAGAAACTATATCCTCGAAGCCCCAAGCCGCGAAGTCACGATATAAATTAAAACATGATTAATAAAACACTTAATCTGATTATGTCCTCACTTGACTAAATCTAATCATCGCAATCTCGGGTTTTAGAGTCTCGAAAGGTCAAAGTTAAAAGTCCCGATACGATGAACGTTGAAATGTTGATTTAAATCTAGATTAAGGAAGCCAATCCAACCTAATCAATGTTTAATATAAATGATCATAATTCACAGTTTACGAGGTATCTTCAAATGTTCCTTTCCCCAGCTTATCCCACGAACCGTTGAATTTCATGGCATTAATTGAAAATAAGGAGAAACAAAAAAGTAAGGATATGGTTTTTATTGCCAAAATCTCTATCTAAATATGATTGGACCATTCTTCTCATAAGGACATCGATGTGTTAAATGTTCAAAGATATAGATCTTTTGCTCCCTATTTTATTCATAAAATTCATTTCTATCCTGCACAGAGAAGTTTTTCTTAGTAAGCTAACTTCTATGTGTATACGCATTTTATTGCAGAAGAGCAAAGTTACAATCCCCTGTCATGGCCCTGCAAAAAGTATCCAAGGCAAGCACAGAGGTTTCAGGACAAGGTTTTGATAATATTTCAGATACTTCACCTTGAAGCGTTGATTGTGTACGAACCTAGTCATATGTCTCAAAGGTGTTGCAATCACAGTTGGTGAACTACTCAGACGATTCCAGTGACAATGAGACAGACAACATGACTACCAAATACAAGATCGTCATCCAGGCAGAGATGCACAAAGTAGCGTCCCGGCCATGTCTTCTACCTTACTATGACATGATCCAAAGGGCGCTATATCATGTAAACATCCCTACCAGAACCATCATCAGTGAGAAGAGGGTCACTGTTGGGACCTTCAGACCCAAAAGCTTACAGGTTATGTACAAATTACCACCCACATTAGACTTCTCGTACAATGTAGAGTTTCTAGATGGTTTTAAAAAGAAGGAATGTGAGCAATATGCGAAAAGTTTATCTAATTTGATTAAGGATTGGTTCTCACACCCAACAAAGTTTAGGGCAGACAACAATGGAATTTTTTCCATATCTTCTTTGGAACCATAGTTTAAATACGTAGCGATGATGACCTGTAGATTGTATAGGAGCGAAGACACCATGCATTTTTTCCTCCAATGGGTGCCCTTGATATACTCGGTAGCAGAAGGCTCTTCTTTCGATTGGGCTAAAATGTTATCAAATAGCATGACCAATCAGGTTACAAAATATCGGACGCAGAAAGAGAGTGGGAAAGCAGCTTCATTTTTTATGTCCGCATATCTCATGGACGTAGTATGTTCCATGACACCTTTTCCCTTGATGAATTGGAGCTAGGCTCCATCAGATGTTGAGTGAGTTCATGTATGCTTTGGGAGGACAAGGCTTCAGATTTTGTATACGAAATCTTCAAATGGGTGATGGAACCGATGTATGTTGCCATCTTCGGTAATCCAGCACCTAGGATATCGGATAGCATCACAACAAATTTAGGAAGAGTGGTCGATTGGTACATGGAGAAAGAATTCTCATACATCAGGGTGTTCGGCACTTTCGTCCCTCCACATGCTTTACCCTTACTTATACCTGACAGGCTGGCTTGTCATGAGATTGCCAGGAAAACTATAATTGGCGATATAAGTAAAGAACTGAAAGGGTATTCAAAAATGGTATGGCCACCTTTTCCTATTCATTTAAACACCTATTCATTATTAGACTTCGGGCATGCAAAGGCCAAGGCAGTATCCCTTGAAGATATAAATTTGGTTCATATTGAATTCAAGAAACACGATCCACACAGGGTCGTGAGTAATCATTTGGCCAACTGTGGCCTTAAAAGATTTGAGCATGAGAATTGGCGTCATGATGATATTTTTCGAGGCACAAAATCTTATGATGAAGTTTTGGCTCAAATACAAGCCTTGTCGACCGAAGAGAGGGTCGAGGTTATCATATTCCAAGATCATAGTAGAGCTACCTTCCTCCAGTATTATGGGGTGAAGATCCAAGGATAGCAGAGGAGCAGCAAACAAAGCCGGAGGCTCTAAAGGTTCAGTGCCCGACAAAGAAGGACAACAGGATAAAGAAGAGCAAGTAGGGGGGCTGATACTGGAAGCCGAGGCTTCTTTTCCTCCAAGTGAGTCAACTTTGGTCATTACTCCTGGGAAATATTCTAAATAGGTCGGAAATCCCATTGCCTCCATTAATCCCCTCCAATCTACAAAGGAAATCCCGGACACAGGTTGGATTTCGGGTGAAAAATTGACACCTATAGAATTTGAAGAGCTACCTCTGAATGAATTCTTCTTCGATAAGAAGAGGAAACTGGTTGTGAGACAAGAACTTTACCAAGAGGCAGGTACTGTCTCTAAGAAATATGAAGTTTTAACTGATGGGAAAGATATGAAGAAAGTAGAGTCCATGACACAAATAGCAGGAACATTGGGTGCTTTTGCCACGGTGAATCAATATTCAATCGAGATCCTAAAGGATCAGCTAAAATGAAAGAATTGTTTGATCAAGACACTAGAGGCTAAACTATCCACAACAGAGGTTGCTGCTAAAGATCAGGCAAATGCAACTTTAGAGCAAGCAAGAATAAAATATCAAAAAGAAATCGAGCAGCTTAAAGTCGATCTTGGGCAGACACAATTGGAGGTTCAGACGAGTCAGACCTAGATAAGCCAACAGGGAGAATTAATAGACTAGATTCGGGCCAAACTAGAATTCCCTAAAAGCCAAGTAATCGATATTGGGATATTTCAATCCCAAGAAATAGAGATCAGAAAAAGGTTATCGATGGCACAGTAGGGTTTTCTTGCAAAAGTGGAAACAATTCAAAGCATCTTCCAACTCATTGATCAGGTGTTGGAAAACCTCTTTCTTAAAGAAAGGGATGTCGGAGCAGCTCCGGTGGCGTTCTAGGAAGCTATTATAGCCACAACGAGAAGGGAAGTGAGCAATAGTTCTAGTTTTCCCATCACAGAGCAGACCAAGGGCAATATCTTGTTGAAAGAATGGGAGCAAAATATATCCAAAGGAAAACAACCAGCTACAAAGGTAAGGAAATCTTGTGAAGAAATTTTCAGTTTGTTAAGTGAGATTTGTTTGGGTTCCGATGGTGAAAGTGGCATGGAGATACTGGGTCAGATCAATACAGCTAAATATATGCTAAATGTCAAGTAAAATGAATAAAGGGAATTAGCCGAAATATCACAAATAAATCAAACAGACATAGTGAAAATAGACAAATGGCTAATTAAACCAAGTATACAGTTATTGTTATCCATAATTTTGGTTGTCATGCTCATGTAATAATGATGGAGAACTCAGGCTCTTCACTAGAACTCTTTCCTAAGAAAAGTTACCTTTGTCTCTTTCCAGAAATCATATTTTTTAGGGAGGTTCACAGGCTACCCATATATTTGCCTGTGAGAATCCATGATTCTCGCAGGCTGCATTAAGCAGGGGTGTGAGAAGTTCGCACTGTACCTAAATATCAGGGTGCAAACATCTTCTGAAGGAAGGAAAAAGACAAAATTCTCAAATCTTCTAGAAGGGACTCTTTTAGAAGGATGAGATGGCATTTGAATGGTTATCTAAGTACTGGTTTTCTTGATATCTTGGGATCATTCCTATCCAAGTAACTAATTCAATCTCTCCTATATATTGAGGAGGATGCTCATGGAAAAGGTTAGAAGCAAACTAGAAAGAGAATTATTTAGAGAATTAGTGAAAGATTGTGTGAAGGACTGATGCTACAACAGCTAAGGAACTCCAGCAAGGTTATCAAAAGTGGTTGATCTTCTTCATTGAAGTGAGAAAGTGTGTGTGTCAGAGCTAAGGGTCATCGAAAGGAGGTTTGCAACATCAAGGCACAGGTTGTAAGTTTCACTTTCAATCAATATAATACAGTAATATGTCCCTTTCCCATAAATCTAATGTCACTTTATTGTATAACTCCTTGATCATATACATAGATTAATTTTTGGATATATTGAATTGTCTTCACTTCGATTGGTTTGTTTTGTTGTGGTCTTGATGATACAATAGCATTGGAGCGAAGCTTGGAACAACAAAGACCCAAGGAAGCGATCATAAGGTATGTTCATGATTCTTGCCTCCTAGTTCATTCAACAGTTAAAATCTAGGGAAAGAGTATTATTCTGTCTTGTTTTCTTCTAGATCCAGGTGGATCTAGGGAGATCGGTTTGTGTCCGAACTCATAGATTTATCCAATAACAAAATTGGCGAGTCCACTGTGGAACATTCCCTTTTTCTTTATGGTCTTTTACGTTTTCTGTGGCCATTTTCTCTAGTTTTATTTTTCTCCTATCTTGTCAGTCTCTGAGTCTTTAGGATACCCTGATAGACTTTCTGGGTTCAAAAGATTTTGTCACTTTTGCTTTCATTTTCAAAAATTTTGTCATCTTTAGGAGTTATCACACTGTGTTTAACTGTAGCCTATGAGAACCAGTTAGGTTCGCACCCTGCATATAGGGTTCAGTGCAAGTACCTCGCACCTTGCTAAAAGGTTTCCTGCAAGAATAATAGATTCTCGCACTATGTCTAACTGCTTACCTGCGAGCAAGATTTTTCAAAATTTTGAAATTGACTTTTGGTTTTTCCAACTGCTCAGATCAGTTGATTTACCTCTTATGACCTTATTGGACTTTTGATTGACATGACTCTTGCTTTAGTTTGCATGCTTGAACAGTTTTAGGGTTTCAGGGTTTTTCTTGCCCTTTGTAGCTTGACTTTTGTTTCTTGGCTCTTATTGGAAAATTCATTCTCTCTGACTTCTAGAGCTAAGTGTGTCTGATTGGATGAGAACCAGTGATTGGTTGAGAGTTAAGTGATCGGTGTTTCTCAGTTGCTTGTTGGTTTGAAAGAATGTTTTCGTTTGCATTGTGAAGACTCATTGGTTTTCTCTTTGTTTTTGCTTTCATTAAAAGAGTTGATTGGGTTGTTATTGCTTGATTCTTTATGATTTGATTTTATGATTTCTCATTGATATAGTGAGAATTCTTTTTGGAAAGTGAAAAATAATCTTTTCTTTCAAAAACATTGTTTTTTTCTTTTAGAAAACATTGAAAAATCAAATTTTAGAGTTTGTTGAAATATTTGAAAAAGACACATAGCGATTGTCCTTTGATGAATGATTGTTTGCATTGACATTTGAAAGGAAATTGTGCATTGCTTAGTAGTACAGAGTTGATTTGGAAGATTTTCTCTCTCTCCCATAAATAGGATTCATGGAATGAAAGGTGTTATATTTCATTATCATCCTTGCATTATTTGGGTCAGAGTCATACAACATGAGTTTCACTTCCGTTACCTTTGAGTAAACAACAACTCTTAAAAACAGTACGTAATCTTAAAATTTATCTAGTAACTCTTTTCTAGGGCTCTTTTACACCAACATTTAGCTAGGCTAGTGCTTTGGAGTAGGAAGAGAGATACACTCTTCAAAATCTCAAAACAAACAATAGCATCTTGAGTTAGGGAGTGTTAAATTCCATTTGCAACATATTGTCCTGGGAAGCCCTTCTAACACAAGGGTCAAGCACTAGGTCGCATTGGTGTTGGTAGAGTTACTAACCCTACTTTGTTGAAATCAGTGTAGAGATTGCACGTATTACGGGGATCACTCAGAGGTATACCCACAATGATGAGTGGAAGCCTTTTGGGTTGATTTCGGGCTAGATACCCTGCCCTTGCGTGTGGATCGGACTGACAACTATTCCCCCAGGCTTTACTATTGTTGGTGGTGACCTTAGTGGCCTATATCTCTGGGTTCTTACCCAAGGTGATTATTGGAAGATTGGTTGTTGTCATTGATGTCAACCCTAGTCATGGGTTTTGGACCACAAGATTGATGAAGTTATTTGGACATGAAGGAAAATGCACATGTAGATACAGCACCCATGGATGGATAGTATACATCATGCTCTTTCCGGTGGTATGTGGCACGTCACATGAATCCTCATGGTTGAGGAGAAATGATTTTTTGAAGATGACAAAGTGAATTGTAAATGTAGGCCCTGAAGACAATTAAAGAAAAGAATTACAAAATAAGAAAGTGTCAGGTCAGCCCTAATGTTAAAAGGAAGTGACATAAATGGTATAAATAAACATCATTATACATTCATTTGATACAAGTCGAATTTCAGAGAGA
>ML828284.1:144741-163936 GCA_009831015.1 Picea engelmannii
GGGTTTTCTTCCCCTAGAGGGTTTCCCAGGATAAATGTTGTGTACATTGTGGATGTGTATTTCTTAGTGATCTTGTGGTTATTATGCTCTTATCTTTATGAAATGCAAAGAACTATAATATCAGCATAAAACATTAACACAATTTTCGTTCATTGTCAGTTCTATCACATTCGTTTGGATCCTCATAAATGCATATTTTGCGTAGAGTCTGACCATCTTCTAGGTTTCATTGTTTCACGTCAAGGGATCTGGGTAGATCCTATTAAGGTTGAGGCGATTCTTAATCTCCCTCCTCCTTCTTCACTGCACCAGTTACAAATTTTGCAAGGGAAAGCAAACTTTCTTCGTCGTTTCATCCCTAATTACACCAAGATTACTTGTGGTTTTACACATCTTATAAAGAAATGTTCATAGTTTCTCTGGGATAAAGTTGCCAACAATGCTTTTGAAGCTTTGAAGTTGTCCCTCATGAAAGCTCCACTTCTTTTCCCTCTTGATTATAGTCGGGATTACTTTCTTTATCTAGTTGCCTCCGAGTATACTATTGGCATGGTTCGCGTTCAAGAGGATGATGCAGATGATGAACATGTTATTTATTACTTGAGTCGAAGTCTCACTTCAATTGAAATCAAGTATCAACATGTTGAAAAGCTGGCTTTGGCTGCTGTTCAAGCGGTTCAACATTTTCGTCATTACATTCTCTCCAGGAAAACTACAGTGATTTCACATTGCAACCCTATGCAACATATTTTGACGTGACAATTGCTAAGGGGAAAGTACTCCAAATGGATTGTCATACTCCGAGAGTTCGACTTGGAATTTGATAGCGCCACGTCTAAGAAATCCTTAGTTTTTGCTGAGTTAATATGTGATTTTCCCCACTCTGCCATGAAAACTGTAGCAGTAGATTCATTACCTGATGAATCACTTTTCCTTATCAACACTGACGATATTTGGTATGGATATATCATTATATATCTCCAAACCTAGACTTTTCAGCCTGCTTTGTCTAGTACTCAACGATGTCGTGTCCGTTATCAAGCTCGTCAGTACATTATCCTTGGAGATACTCTTTATCATCGAGGAATTGACTCTGTTTTTTGACGTTTTTTGACTTTTGACGAAGCTGAGAAATCTCTGAATGACTACCATTCTGGAGCATGTGGTGGTCATATGTCTGGGTATGCTACTTCCCAGAAGATCTTACGTGCAGGATATTTTTGGCCTTCCTTGTTCAATGACTGCATTACTGTTGTTCAGAAGTGCCATGCCTGCCATACCTACAATCAGAAAATTCGATCGCATCCTGCTCCCCTTCATCCTGTGGTCTCAGTTGGTCCTTTTTCAAAATGGGGCATTGATTTCATGACATGTCACCCTCACTCGGTCGGGGGGTATGGTTATATTATTGTAGCTGTTGATTATTTTACAAAATGGGCCGAGGCGATGCCAACATTCAATAATACTGGAAAGACTGCAACGTTATTTATTTTCAACCATGTCATAGCTTGTTTTGGTGTTCCTCAAGCTATCGTTACCAATCATGGTAGTCATTTTAGGAATTTTATGATGTCTGAACTTATGAAAAAGTTGGGTCTTCGTCATGATATCTCAACACCCTATTATCCACAAGCTAATGTCCAGGTCGAAGCAATCAATAAGGTTCTTATAACTATGATTCGACGGATGATAGGAATTCATAAGATCAGCTAGCACACGATGTTGTTTTCGGCATTGTGGGCATATCAGACATCTGTTAAATCCTCTATGGGGTTTATGCCTTTTCGATTAGTCTATGGCATGGAAGCCATTCTTCCAATAGAATGTGAGATACCTTCTCTGAAGCTAGTTGTTGAACTCTTACCCAATACTTCTGCTGAAGAGGAATGTCTGTTGTATCTGATGCGATTAAACGAGACCCGACATGATTCCACTCTAGTAATAGAAGCCCAAAAGAAACGTGTCAAGGCACAGTATGACAAGCATGTCAAGCCTCGCATTTTCTCTGAAGGTGATCTTGTTCTTCTGTATGAACAAGATAAATATATCTTAGGAGCTAGGAAATTCGAACCAATGTGGCGTGGCCCTTACATTGTTCACAAAGTTTTGGAAAAAGGAGCGTATGAGCTGGTTGATTACGATGGTATACCTTTAAGTGAACCCAGAAATGGGTTATACTTGAAGAAGTACTATGCATAAGTCATTTGCGCACAAGTACTTGTATTTTATGTATCATACTTTGTGTGTGTTACTTTAGTTTTATTTTGATGTTATCTGGTCTCTGCCCTTACGTGACATTGTGTTTGATTTCCAGATGTCGGAGTATTCGCTACCTTATATTGGCTTTGCTAATGGTGCTAGCCATAGTACTCAAAACTTAGCTTCAGCTGCATGGGCAATCTATGCCCCAACAAATGAACTTATATCTTTACAAGGTTTATGTCTTGGCCGAGAAACCAACAACATCGCAGAGTATAGCGCCGTTATTGAATTATTGGTTGATGCTATCTCTCTCGGAATTCGTCATTTGGTTGTGTGACTTGACTTGCAGCTTGTAGTACTACAACTAAGTAATGTCTACTCTATTTTAAGTCCTACTTTATTAAGGGTATATTTGTGGATTCGCCTCTTGGAATGGTATTTTGATCACATTGAATATCATCATATTACTAGATGTCTTAATACATTAAGAGATGCTTTGGCTAATTATGTATTGAATAGACATTTAAATCATTTATAAATCAAACACATTATAATTCACACAATGTAAAGTAAGCCGGTAGAAGTCGTTTGTATATATTAATGATCAAAAGAGTTTGTTTTTACAAAATGTTTGTCCAAAGACCAAAATATAAAAAGTTGAAGTTATAGCTTCTACATAGTGACATCATGGGTTATGTTCACAGTAACACACAACTTCCCTAGCAACCCTGCAGAGTAGTCAACCCATAGCTGCTGAAACCCCTATAGTATGACACTGATCGCGTCATGGAACCTCTTCGAGAGCCATATCTGGAATGTCTACTATCAGGCCTTCTAAGTTCTGTTCCACCACCTGGTAATCTTCAACATATTGTGGTAATACCGCTATTGCTTCTCCTCATCAGTGGATAGGAGAGGTGCCAGGAGGTCTATACGGTCCAACGTCTGTGTTATCAACAAATATTTTCTGTTGGTCTTTGGATAAATCTATAAAACAAAAAAATTTAAATATGATAAAAATTCAAAAACATTTAAAAAGAGAAAATTTGTGTACTTCTTACCGAGGTCTCCCCACTGAGTGTCCATAGGTAGTGCTAGACCCAGATCTCCTCGAAAATCCAACTTGGCATATGCGTAATCATCGACCATCAGCATCTGGTTCTGCAACCAGTCAAAGAAAATATCGTCATATTTGACGATTGGTCCTGCCACGTGTCGGGCCATGAGCCGACACCATCGTAACATCCTCGGATCCCTAGGACCCGGAAAGTTCCACTCAACCTGTAGTCGAAATACAGGGACCCTCTCTAGGAAGAAGGACACTAACAAAGATCCATATCCAAATTGTTTCAGTTCTCCTTGCCTGCACTTGGTTAGTCACTTTTTGATACTTCGCAATACTGCATCAGCCTAGTTAAATACTCGGGGCTCAGTACACTCGATGGCGTACTGGAAGTAGCTTTGCAATGCCGTATGGGGAGTGGCACTTCCAACCATCCAAACAATCGTGAAGACAATAGTGCAGAGAGTCAAGTCAGTTACTCCCCAAATTGCCACTTTCCCTTTCTTTCTTTCAGCCTCGGGTACACAGTATTAGTTGCAATATTCACTCATTTTTAACCCACCACCTCTGCTACCAGTCAGACTGACATAGGACCCACGCCTGGATAATCCAGTCAAGAAGTATATGTCCTCTATGTCAATGGCTAATGTGTGAGATCCTACAATGAAAACTTGCTGGTCTGGATCCCACATACGGATTAGATACTCCAGTAATCGGACTTGGGCTCTCATGCCCGGGATACGGAAGTATTTTAAGAGACCACAATCTCTTAATGCAGCTATGGTGGGAGGATGATTCTCGGCATTTGTGTTATCCTCCTCATGTTCTCGTTCTCGCCACTCAAGCACCATGTTTGTGGCTATTTACCTGCATAAGAAACATACAAAGAGGATTAATGATCTTATTCATGAAATGAATCTTTTTCATTGGCTAAACTTTTAAAAAAAAAATTGAGTTCTGTGTTGCTCGTAGGTGCCTTATTATGCATAGTGTGAACACCTCGCAGGTGGCTCAAAGCCCACCTGCAAGAACAAGTCATTCTCACAGGTCTCATATGGGCCACCTGCAAGAATAACTTAAACCAGAACTTTTAACCAATGGAATCAAAATTTTAAACCATGAAAAGATCAAGAATGAAGAACTTACCAAAATGCTACTGACGGATCATCAAATGATTAATCGTAGCTCCTGGAAATCGACACCAAATTCAGAGGGTAAAATGAGGGGTTTTGGAACTCAATGGTGAAAATGTGAAATGATATTGTAAAATTGATTATTTACTCATTTAAATTACTTTTTTACTATGTCAAGTTTGGGTTTTTTATGTTTATCTATTATTTAAACCTAATGAATAATGTGAAAATGAGTGTAATGACTTGTAGGTATGAAACAGTGATGATTATGGACAATTTTTCTCCGTCATGGTGTGATTTTGATTGTTTTTTATGGTTTTTACATAAAACCTCGAGTGCCTTTTTGTCCGTTCTTGTGCTCGTGAAAAACATAAGAACGTGATCGAGCATAGTTTTATCACTTTTTCGGGCTCACTGTGGTTATACGAAAAAGGAACCCCCCTGGAGTTCTCTTTAAGCTCTTTTCAGACTCTCTAAACATGAAAAGATCGCCGAGCGACCTTGTTATTTTCACGCTCGATAAAGTATTTGAAGTACGCGTATTTTGAGCGATAGTTTAACCCTTTTTTGGTCTCGTTGGACTACTATACGAAAAAGGAACTGAGAGAGTTATCTTTTAAAGTGTTTTTCCAAACTCTATAATCTTGAAAAACCTTCGAGTTTACTATCTCTAGACTCGTTAAACAAACATTGACAGACCCATAATGGGACCGAACCACTCCTTCCTAGGGTTCGTTAAAAATACTCCGAGGGACTCGTCCGAAGGATGAACTTATATCAACAAGAATATGTGATCATCTTCAAGATTGTGTAAAAATAAAGAGGTACTTGCCAGAAATGGTGGGGGAAAATTTGGGAAAGGGATATGTTTCATCTTTGTATTGATTGGCAGTAAGTGTCGCTCTTGAACATGACACCCCCTATTCATCATTTGAAGCTGGTTTGGGAAATCCATCTGTCTATCTTTTGATTAATTACAAAGTAATTCCATGTGTCATATTTGAGTCAATGTTGCCAAATCATTGGTCGTGTCATTCATATGTTCAAGAGAAGTCCATCTGAAACCTATATTGAGTCGGCCATCTGCAGTTATCCATTCTCTCTGTGTTGGCCTTCCCTGTGTCCAGTCCAATTTGAAAAATGCTTTGTTTCACCTTCAAACTTTGTTACTTATTTCGTGTCATTGATGGGCGATACATCAAGGCCCTCCTATGACGAGTTTTGTTCCGTTGACTTCAGCTCATTATCCGGAATCAAGACTTAGAAATTGTTTAGTACCTTGGAGCTTGCATGCCTCAATGGCAAGTTTCCTCGCTTTCGACAATGGGTTTACATCATTGACCCCTGATCAAAATATTCCGTCGGATGTTCGACATCAAATCATTTATTCACAGTCGATGGATTGTACTATAGTACCTTGGGAGTCATTGACATCAATGGTGATTTCCCTCACACTTGTTAACGATTACATCAATGACCGGTAATCAAGTGGTTTCTTCCATGTTCGACTTCAACACCTGTAATCACATGGTTGGATTTGTACTTTGGTTGATGAGGTTGAAGACCCTGGATATTGTCTTAGTGATCTAGGTTGAGATGGAGTATGTATAATTTGTGACACATAGATCCACTGTGTATGTTTTGTGGCTATGTCGTCTTGATTTAAAATTTGTCGCATAGATCCACAGTGTATTCAAGTGGCTATGCTATATTGTGACAGCATGGATCCACAGTGTATGATTGGTAGCCATGACAGTTGTTTATGATGTCATCAATCTATGATCTGAGCATGGGAATGCCTACCTCAGAATTGGTATATATGATATTCTGCAGATGCCTGGATGTTTGCAGATTTCCGATTAGATGTGCTCTTGGTTCTTGACACACACATGCAGCTTACAAAGTCTATCTACTGTCACTGGTTCCAATCTCAGACTTTGGGGGTCATTCTGTTATCCATAATTTTGGTTGTCATGCAGATGTAATAATGATGGAGAACTCAGGCTCTTCACTAGAACTCTTTCTGGAGAAAAGTTACCTTTGTCTCTTTCCAGAAATCATATTTTTTAGAGAGGTTCACAGGCTACCCATATATTTTCCTGTGAGAATGCATGATTATCATAGGCTGCATTAAGATGGGGTGTGAGAAGTTCGCAATGTACCTAACTATTAGGGTGCGAACATCTTCTAAAGGAAGGAAAAAGATAAAATTCTCGAATCTTCTAGAAGAATGAGATGGCATTCGAATGGTTATCTAAGTACTGGTTTTCCTGATATCTTGGGATCATTCCTATCCAAGTAACTAATTCATTCTCTCCTATATATTGAGGAGGATGCTCATGGAAAAGGTTAGAAGCAAACTAGCAAGAGAATTATTGGAGAATTAGTGAAAGATTGTGTGAATGGTTGATGCTACAGCAACTAAGGAACTCCAGCAAGGTTATCAAAAGTCGTTGATATTCTTCATGCAAGTGAGAAAGTGTGTATGTCAGAGCTAAGGGTCATCGAAAGGAGGTTTGCAACATCAAGGCACAGGTTGTAAGTTTCACTTTCAATCAATATAATACAGTAATATGTCCCTTTCCCATAAAGCTAATGTCACTTTATTGTATAACTCGTTGATCATATACATAGATTAATTGTTGTATTTATTGAATTGTCTTCACTTCAATTGGTTTGTTTTGTTGTGGTCTTGACGATACAAGAGCATTGGAGCAAATCTTGGAACAACAAAGACCCAAGGAAGCGATCATAAGGTATGTTCATTATTCTTACCTCCTAGTTCATTCAACAGTTAAAATCTAGGGAAAGAGTATTATTCTGTCTTGTTTTGTTCTAGATCTAGGTGGATCTAGGGAGATCGGTTTGTGTCCACACTCACGGATTTATCCAATAACAGTTATGCTCTATCAATGCCAAAGATCAACATGTGGAGGGAAAGATGCCACTATTGATGAAAGACTGCTATATTTTTGAGGAAAATAATCAAGTAGAGCCATCTAAGTTGATATCACAGCTGGTGGAAAAGTGCATTGTTTTCACAGATCATGCGAAGAGGCAAGTTTAGAGTACCAAATGAGAACAGAGATAAAGAAACGAAACATTTTGACTCCTTTATTGTAACCGAAAACCTTTGGAACTATTGAGATTCTAGCGCAAAAGAATTTTGTATAAATATACACTTTGAAGAAAGAAAAAGGGTTGGACCTTTTTGATCAATTGTAATAGAGACTCTCTCTTTCGAGACTTAATACAAAGCAATCTGGAGATTCCTAATTTCATCACTACTGTGTTATGAGTTTGTTCTTTCTGTTATTTCATTTTCATTCTTATTTCACATATATACATCTGATGAATGTTGCATTGCAATTTAGTAACACTTCTACCACAGTGATTAATATTTAGCTATCTATTGTTTACATTTTTTCCTCTGTATCGGCTACTAGCAGGTACAAGACCTGCAAATCTTTAGGTTGTCATATTTTATGTTTCACCGGACCATTTCTTATCTTATTTTCTTCTTCTGTTTACAGAGTGAGATTCTCTTTAGATAGGAGCCTTATTCTATAGACAGCTTAATGTTTTTCCCATAATTCATACACCATTTATTTCAAATATAACACAATTACAAAAAAGGCCTTTGGTTTGTATTTTGCTTTTAATATTTATTTCTAAAGTTCTCTTTTATAAAATCAAAATTGATACAGCATAAAACTTTTCGGATTTCCTTATATTTTTTTGTTCCTCTATGACTGTCCCTGTTGTAAGACAACCCAATATTGAACCCAGTTTGACAGATAAAACACATATTTCTTTAAATCTCTTTGATACCATACTTAAAATGGCTAACACCCAGGTAGAACTTGAGCGTTCATGGGTTGCAATTGAAAGGGATATAAATATCCAGGAACAGTTGGAAGCCAAGCAGCGACAACCTAGAAATCAACCCTAGCTTCTTTTCCTGAAGGTATACCCTCCTCCTTTTTACATATCACTAACTTTCGGATGCCTATACNCATGGGTTGCAATTGAAAGGGATATAAATATCCAGGAACAGTTGGAAGCCAAGCAGCGACAACCTAGAAATCAACCCTAGCTTCTTTTCCTGAAGGTATACCCTCCTCCTTTTTACATATCACTAACTTTCGGATGCCTATACATTGTACTTTTTAAATCCTTAAGTATAGACTCTGGAACAACACCTTGAGTCTTTCATTTTGTTCTAGCTGCTCTGTCTTCCTCACCCACTTATATATATGTCCCTTCTCCTTAGAACTTGAGTTCTGAGAATCCATATTTTCAAATATGACTCCTTTCCTGACTCCATTCCTTCTTCTAGCCATGCTATGTGAAGTCCTCATCATGGACTTTCTTCTTGTGTTCCAACACTCCTAGGATTTGTGGTGAAATCCACTATAGCTGTAGCATATCATGGTGTTACATTGAACAACAATGTATCCTACTTGATCACATCTCCAACACCTCACGATGTTATAAAATCTTCCATTATATCTCATTTCATAAGATCTACATTCAAAATATTTGTGACCATATCCATTACATGAATAACAATACCCATGAAAAATACTTTCATACCTTTGCTTTAGTGTCCCAAGAATAGCTTCTTGATGTCTTCCTTGCTTTGTTAGATTTTCTTTTCCTTGTGTAGATGGTTGTTTTGCAACATTGTTTTCCTTCTTTGATGGACTTACCTCATGCTTCATTGAGGTGCTTGCTTCAGTATGTGTATCTTCTCCTTTGTATCCAAGTCTTGATTTATCACATGGTGATCTTTGATTTTCCAAGATCTCATCCAATATTTTTGAGCTATTCAAGAATTTGTTTGACTTCTCTACCTTCTTTATAAGGTCAACAATTTCATCTTCTAACTTACAACATGTCTCTTCCTTTTCATTTATTTGATTCTTCAATAGTTCCTCTATTCTTTTGGCCTCTTCAATTTGGGTCTTGATATGGACAATGATTTCAAAACTTTTGCTAACCTCATCATCTACATTCATATATTCTTTTCTATTCTTTAGTCTTGTGATCTCTTCTTCCTTTTCTTATAATTGAGTCTTAATATTTTCTTCTAGTTCTTTGAGCATTTCTTTCAACTACATTATGTTCCTTTGACTCTTCTTGAGAAACTTTTTAGTGTTATCTGAAAGATAGCTATAGTCTATATAATAGTGGTCTTTGCTATATTCATATAAACCATTTTCAAACTTTCTTTTAAGCTCCAATAGTTTTTCTTCCACTTCTTCCATGGGATGACAATCAATTGACTTTATCCAAACTACTTCTAGATTTTCTTCTTCACTTGTAGAGAAAAATTCAACATCACCACATTTTGAATCAATGCAATCAAGAATCTTTGGAGATTCTATATATTCATTTGAAATACTTTTGGGATCTTCTTTTGTGCTATCTTCAATTGAAATGTTTTCAAGATCGCATTTAGAAATAATACAATCCAAGGTTTTTGGAGATCCTTTACCTTTGATAATCTTGATGGAGTGGTCTTCAATATCTTCCTTCTCTTTCTTGCTTTGATATGTCTCTTCTAGATTTAGCCATAGATCCTTGGCGGAAGTGCATTGTCCCATGCTCTCTTTGATAGGGCTTGAGAGTCCACTAAGAATGGTCTTGAGAGCCAATGCATCATTCTTCTTTCCTTCTCTTTGAGCTCCAAACTTTGACTCATTCCTCAAAGGAATTGATCCACCAATGGCTACCTTTCGAATTGTTGCTCCCATCTCTATAATGAAAGACTCAATTTACACCCCCAGCATCAACTGATATGAGGCAATAATCCTTAATAGATGTCAATATGCAACAGGTACATGAACTGTCAGTGGTGCAGCATGCATGTGTATGCTCCCTACCAGTAGTACAGCCCGCGTGTATACGTGCCCAAGCAATAGTACAACCTGCGTATACGCTCCCAAACAATATTACAGCATGTGTACACCTTCTGAGATATTAGGGTTTGTCCTTCAAAATCAACTCAGATCCTATGCATCCAATTTATCATTCTCTTTTGTTTGTCACTGTCCAAACTGACCACCAACCAGTCACAATACAACCAAGATCTCCAATAGCTTACTCATGCTCCACAACCAATCAATATGAATGCCACTCAATCATGCATAAGTAATCAACATACTATAACCATCATATCAATACTGAATCATAAGAGTGTTGCTCACTCCATGAACCAACATTAGCCACATCATAGCAACCATACCAAAAATTCCCTTGGAATTCACAACACAATAAGAAATTCTATCCATCAAGACAATAATGTAACCATACCAGTGTCTTAGTGATAGATATGAGCCCATAGAGTGTAGATCTGGAACCTGCTTCAGTCTTCAAGATCTTGTCATCAGCTCAACCAAAAAACTTCATGAGTTTTTCACTGTACACTCCCTATACATTGATATCCTGCATACAATATGCACCTTGTACACTAACAACTTGTGTATACACTGCCTATACACAGACATCCCGCGTATGCACCAGAAAATAAGGTTTTTTCTGAAATTCCAAGAATTTCTCCATCATGATCTTAGACTTGTCGAAAATTCAATGCATCCATGAGATCCTCCTCATGCTCTCTTTCTCATAATAGATATTCAATCATTCTCAAGAGATCCACACAAAAATTCTCTCACAAGAAGCTCTCCATCAATGCTTCAAAATATATTCTCACTAGAAGCTCTCCATTAATCCACAAAAAAGGATGGCAGCAAGAGTCCATAGCTATATTATTTATACTTTCATCCTCTAGGTAACTTAACCCATTTTACTTATTTTAGGGTTAACCACTTTCTATAAATAGAAAGTTCTCAACAATTTATCATTTAAATATTCCTTCTTGAGTTTGACACCTTACTTTATAATTTAAATAATCTTTCTTGATTTTGTCACTTCTCTTTATTATTTAAATAATCCACCTTGACTTTGTCACTTTAATTTATCATTTAAATAATTATTTCTTCTCTTAGGTCACTTTGACTTCTTTGACCTTGGGGGCTTCAAGCCTTCATATGGGGGTCCTCCAACTTCGTAAGGCCATAAGTCTCAAACCGTGAGGATTTATGTGACATTCCACATACCACCGGAAATGGCATGACAAGAACTATCCATATAGGATAGTTTCACCATAAATTTCATTGATATTCAACTCATTATTACACATACAAGCATGGGTCCTCCAACCATTCTTCTAGGATAACTCAATCTACAAAGCGTCTTCCCATGAGGGATTTCACCATAAGGGGACCACTTTGGAGTTCATCCATTTGTGCACCTTATAAATCATGATAAGACACTAATGATTCATCTTTGCATCAACTCACCACTGCATCATATACATCAACTATGCATCATGTATCAATGACAACTCATTGATCTATCTTCATCGATTGGTTTCCACTTGACATATATCATTCCCATCAAGGACAATAAATATATATTTGTTCATCATTCATTCAAGCCTATCAATCAATCCATCAATTGACATCAATCAATCAAACTATTGGCATCAATGACAACATGATCCAATAGGATCAACAATATGATGGTTTCGAAAGACAAACAAATAAAAATTTCAATCAAAGAAATCAAAGCCAGCAAAAACAAACAACACCCCATATATTTACAAAATGTCTGATCTCAGTTCAGTCAAACAAAGTATTTTTGAGGACCTAGCCATTCACCGGAAAAGTGCCTGGTTGTCCTTCTAATATTTATAAACAAAAATAGCTAGGACTGAGTTTTTTAGCAATTATAAAAGGTCCTAACCATAAATTATTTTGAATGTTCTCCTTTTTCCTCATGTGATTTATCCCACCTAAGAACCATATCTGCTACATAAATTTTTTGATTAGAGGAATAGCTTTCATCGAACCATCATTTAACCGTTGGCTGATGTTGATCCATTTTTCATTTAGCTTGTGTCTTAGTTTCTTCTAATTTGAGAAAATCATTTATTCGACTTTCTAAGGCCGGGAAATCTTCTTCCTAAACATTTTTAGATAGTTGGAATGATGGTAGAAATACATTGGGAGGTAGGATAGCTTCTCTTCCGTATATGAGAAAAAACGGGGAATTTCCAGTGGTTGTTTTGGGTGTAACGCTATCAGCCCACAATGCGTATAATAAAGCAGTATGCCAATTTTTATGATTTTCTGATACTGTTCTTTTAAGGGTTTTAATTAAATTATTAATGGTTGATTTAGCCAATACATTACATTGAGGGTAATATCTAGTATAATATTTCAACTTAATTCCTTTTTCCATAGAAACAAAATTCAAATCCATGAAGGAAAAATAAGATGCATTATGAAACACCAAAGATTCTCAAATTCGGAAGTGTGAAATGATATGAGTTTCGAGTAACAAAATCACTTGATTAGTGTTGACTAATCTTATAGGTACGCATTCATACCACCTAGTGAGGTAATCCATTGTTGTAAGGACATATTTATGTTGGAGGGAATATCCATGATTGATTTTCCCAATAATGTCAAGGACCCATTGTTGAAATGGTTGATCGACTGTGACTGGATGTTGAAATGTTTCCAGCAGCCTTTTGGCATGTAGCACACTTGCGAGCCATATGATAAGAATCTCTAAACAACATAGGCTAATAATATCCAGCTCTAAGGACTTTATGAGCAGTTGTTTCACCACCAAAATGACCTCCTACATTGCTAGAATGTAATTCATTTAAAACTTTTTCAAATTCCCCCTTTTCTAAGCAACATAGTAATACTCCATCAATTTTTTTGTCTAGAAAGGACATCATTAATTATTTGAAAGGGAGAATATCTAAGTCTTATTTCCCTTATATTTTGGGGGTTGAGATATTTTGGATTATTTCTATGCATTAAATAAAATTTAATGTCCGAATACCAAGAATCTGGTGTGGTTTGTGCACAAAAGATTTGGTTTTCATGTGGTAGTGATTCATTTAATAAAACAGAGTCATCATTAGATGGATTGATTGAATCAATCACTAATTTTAAAATACCTTGACCTCTAACAATCTGGGCTGGTTTAATATCGAGATCGTATTCTTGAAGAGAGGTCATCCAGTGAGCCCTCTTCTCCCCAATCTCTTTCTGAACTAGTAGATTTCTTACTGCAGGATATGGGATGATGACTTTAGTTCTATATTTAAATAGATAGGGTCTAAAGTGTTTTACTTCTTTAAACACATCAAAATCTTGTTGATCCACTGTTGGATAGTTTAATTATGATCCTTTAAAGGTAGAACCCATGAATGAAATGGGGATTTCATTACTATCATCATTTGTTTTTGGTAAGTATTGTAGCATATTATCTATATGATGTGAATTTGTAGAGGGTGAAGTCTTTGGAAAAATAAGGACTCATTAAGGATGGAGCTTCTATTATAGTTTTTCTAATGGAATTAAAGGCATGGTTTTCTTGTGATCCCCATTTAAAAATAACATATTTTTTAATCATATTTTGCAGGGGTCTAACCATCTCGGAAAAACTAGGGACAAAACATCTAAAAAAAATTATTTTACCAAGAAAATATTGCATATCGTTTTTGGATGATAGAGGAGGAAGTTTGGCTATGGATTGTGTTAGTTCAGGGTCTATCATCGTTCCATTTTTAGACACTATAAAACCAAGTAAATTTCCCTGATCAACAATAAAAATTGATTTCTTGGGATTTAAGGAGATTTCGTACTTAAAAAAATGTTCCAATACACTCCTTAAGTGAGATAAGTGATATTTTTGTTCTTTGAAAAAAATGTTACATCATTCAAATAAACAACCACTGACTAATTTATAATCCCACGAAAAGAAATATCCATGGCCCTTTGGAAAGTGGCTCCGGCATTAATTAATCCAAAATGCATTTTATGATAAGCATAAGTGCTCCAAGGGATCCAAAATGTATTTTTGATCTGATATGATGGAGACATAAGGACCTAGTTGTATCCTAAAAAACCATCTAATAAGGATAGTCTCTCGGCACCAGATACCTGTTATAGGATCTGTTCCATGGGCATAATGGGATAATTATCTTTTTTAGAGGCTCTGTTTAGGTTTCATAAATTGACACAAATTCATATTTCCCCATTCTTCTTCCTTAGTAGGACTATATTGCACACCCATTGGGTATGTCGGACATGGAAAATTATCTTAGTTGTTAACAACTTATTCAACTCTTTTTTGACTGTGGGCTCTAATTTTGGGTGCATTTTCCTTAGTTTCTATTGGAAGGGTTTGGATTTAGGTTTCATGGGGATTACATGTTGTATTATGTTTGGATCAAACATTTTTAGATCCTCATAAGTCCAAGTGAACACATATTTAAATTATTTAAATAGTTTAATAAATTTTGATTTTTCTTGTTGTGTACACCCTGTGCCTAAATTGATGTTCCGGGGTTGATCATGTGTTCCTAAATTTAGAGTTTCATATTGCAGCAAGGAACTATTCCTTTTGCAACTAACCACTCCCTTAAATTTTTCATGTAGATAATAATAATTTTCCAATATAATGACAGATTTATGGATCGAATTTACCATGTAAAATAAACTCTTAGCTGATCATGGGTCAAATATTACCCTAAAATTGCGGAGATTTTCATTGTGAGTGTTTTCATCAATTACAACACCTTGGAAAGTGTCTTCCATATGAAATAATTTTATAATCTATTGTTCATCGTCAAACACCCGCTAATTAGTGATGTTATCCAGAATTGACAGCATGAATATCAATTCAACAGAAAATGAATTACGAGAGAAACCTTCAACATGCAATAATTTTGATGCTACATTTTCTAATAAATCTGCTTCAAAATTTCTAGATCTAGGAATAGAACTTATATTAAAAGAAAAAAAATTAATGATTAAGTCCCATACCTTGGTCTCATAGTTTTTAAGATGAGAAGATACAAAGTAAATGGTATTTTTTACCTGCTTGACCAAAATTTCATAATCGTCGAATAAAACTAAACATTGGACGTCAAGGTCAATGGATTTCTTGAGTCCCTACAAGAGAGTTTCACATTATGCTATATTATTTGTGCAATCAAATTCTAATCTACAAGCAATGAATGTCTTGTTACCTTTAGTTTCTATCAATAGACAATCAACACTGGCTCCTTCACGTGATTTAGACCCATCAAAGTACAAAGACTAAATTTCATCATTCACATGGCTATTTACAATATTTACATCATAATTAGACATCATTACTTGAGTTCATATTGATATTTCAGATTGTTGATTTAGGTATGCAATAGGAGATATTTCAGCTACAAAATTCCCCAAAAAAGTGTTTATACATTGGTTTTCTAATTCATTCTCACTTGGAATAAAATATTTGTTTGGGTCATTCAAATCTATAACTGTATTTTTTAAATAGCGTTCCATGTTGATCCTAAGTTTATTAGGCTGGCCATCGAGTGGAAATCATAGGTGAGACCAATCTGTAGAAAAATAACCATTAAGCTGCTAAGACCAATCCCTTCTTAGAAACATGTCATACACCTATGGAATATCCACTATCACTGTGTCGATGACCTAATGTACTTTCAAATTAGATGACAAACTGATCAAAACATATTTAAGCTCCCCAACCACCGTAACATTAGTCCTACCAAGATGAATGATTTTGATATCTGATGGTTTGACTTCAACGTTGATTTTTTGACAAACAGACAGAGACATCACATTTGACGAAGCCCTAGAGTCCACCATACAATTATGTACATTTTTGTTAAATATTTTGAGTGTTAATAGAAAAGGTGGCATGTTAGACCTCTTACGTGGTGTGGAAGAAGGATTCATAGGTTGTTGATTTTTTATTTGTTTCTCCTAAGGATATTTTATCAAGGTTTGCTATATTTTTGTCTAGAGAATCCTTCTTCTTATTATTGTTTTTAGTTACACTTTTATCTGGAGTAGTCTTCTTCTTATTGTTGTTTTCAGCTATACTATGTAACATTTTATATTGGATGTAAGGGAACTTGAGCAGCTCATAGATCAAGATATTTTCTTTTAACCTCTTAAAATCCTCAATAGGATCATAGTCTAGATCAAAGAGAGAAAAACTCTTCGATGTTTCAACCTGTTTATTTTGTTTTGATATTTCATTTTTGTTTGCATCACATGAAAATTTATTTTGATCTTTTGGACGATATTAAGTACGAGTATTATAAGGATGTTGATTATTATGCATGGTTTCAAAGTTGGCTTGAAAAATTCTATCTGAAAAATGTCCTAAAGTTGGAGGGGATGAATATTATTCATTGGGTTCTCCCTCCTCCTCATTTTCTACCTCATTTTTTTTTTCGGTTGTAACATCAGAAGTTTTATCAGCTCCAGCTAATAAGGATTGTACAACATGGTGTAATCCTTCTAAACTCATACCTTTAGCCGGAGGGGTTAGCTTATTGGGAGGATTCTGAGGGGGCCTTCTAAAAGATGTTTAATAAACTCATTTTCTAGAAGATCCTTCAATTTGTGAATCTTTTCATATCTAAAACCCGGTTAGATAAATTTTGAAAGGATTTTTGCAGGCTTTCCATATCTATGGGTTCCTAATATTTCTAATTGGAAGGTGGTTTATTGAGAATATCTATATTCTTCTTGGAAGAAGAAGTTGGTTCAACTTCATGATTTGTATTATCTTTCAAGCTAAAGCATATCCTTTTCAATGAGAACAACTTCTTCAAAATCTTCTAATAGAGTATTATTTTTGGACCTTTTAGCCCACATTGTTGTAGTATGATGTAAATATTTAGCATATTAAGAAATGATTAAATTTTATGCAGGCATAGTGTCTGCGGGGATCTTATTTTTTAGCGTAATAAATCTCTAGTTAAAATATTTAACATTTTCCTTATGATTTATCTTCATACTAGATAGCTCCATAACTAATACTTTGGGGGATTTGTCATCTCTAAATTTTTCTAAAAAGAAGGTCTCAAATATATCCCAATAAATTATAGTTTGAGGCTATTGTGTGAAGTACCATGTGGAGGCATTTCCCTCGAAGGTATATGAAAAAAGCATGCACATGACATCTTCATGTTCTACATTTCTAAGCCTAACAATCAACATATTTTTTTTTATATGATCTTTAGCTGACTGTTTGGAATCAGGGTCAAACTTAAGTAACCATTTTTCAGGATTCTTAGGTAAAGGATGTTTTGGTCCTGGTATGACAACAACATATTGGTCAAGCCAAGGCCTGGTTGGATTATTTTGATTAGCCATATGGGCTAAATTTTGTGAGTTATTTGAATTTTGAGATTGTTCAGAAGATGAACTTTCTTCATTAGAGGATTCTCCTCTTAATGGAGGTGGAGAACGGTCTAGTGGTGAAAGAGGAAGACCAGATCCTCCAACACCTAGAATAAACGTTTCGATGTGTAGCGATTGTGGTACCCCTATTTCCAGTTGATCTTGATACAAGGGATTAACAACTCCAACTACAATATTGGTTTCATATTGGTTAATCAAGATGTCGTGTAGCCTATAATTTGGTGTACCATTGATAGGAGGATCTTCCTACTGATTGAAAAAATTAAAAGGTTGATACAATTGATCGCCCATCTCCCTGAGTCTTTCCAAAGTATCATGAGTTCTTATTAATGATTGGTGGGATTTCTGGAATATATCATGTAATTTAGGTCTCTAAGCGAGCGGTGTCACAGGTTTGGAAGGAATGGAAAGAGAATTTTATTTGAGTGAAATAACAGGCTCATTTTCATATGTAGTGGATATGTTAGACACAACAGTGGAGTCTGAATGACTATGAGTTCTCACTGGAGAGCGATTGTTAGGAGGTGCCTTCATCCTATTCGTGATTTTAATATCTTTTGGGCCCTACTTATAATGTCACTTTTTGACGGGCATATGTGAATGCTCGTCAATTGAAAGGGAGAGTTTGGTTTGATATTTTCAAAATTAACCTAATTCGTTTGAAGTAACTTGCCCTGATGGGTTTAACGACTTTGTTAGCCGATAAAGGGATCTAATATAAACTAAGAAAATAAAATAACTAACTATTCATTAACAAATACCTACTATATACATTTACTATTCATACTTTTTATATCAAAAATATACAAATAAACAGATGCAAGATTTACAAGAAACCTTGTAAACTAAGGTTGTACAAGAGAACCAAATCTCAAACAAAATTAAAATAGATCTAGAACATACTACTAATATAATTTTAATATTTAAACTAAAAGAGAAAATAAATGAATGTAAATGATAATGTTTTAACTTAAATGAGCAAATCATTTAATCTTAAATTTTAATTTACATTCGCAAAAAAAAATGAAATCAAAACTACAGAAAGAAAATCACTAACCTATAACTGACCAGTATTTTGTTAAGAACCAAACATCAATATAGCATGGAAAAACCTCAGGAAAAGTACTCAACACCTTGAAACAGAGATAATTTCAGATAATAAGCCTCTTCGAGGGGGCAACCTCCTTTTACCCCACTTAAATGTTCAAGTACAAAATGATTCAAAATGAAAATATCTCCTTGGCATATATAGGAGACTAGGAGGTATAATTACAACTAATGGCCTAAAGCCGACATAAATAAAATAACATTACTAATATAATATGCCCTAATTAAGGGGTAATGAGCCAACATTAGGTCTTAACATGCCCCTCCCCTTGAGACAAGTGTTGTCCACAACGCTTGAGTAACTCTGGATGCTTCTGTATAAAAGACTCATCTTCCCAAGTGGAATCTTCAGCCGGTAGTTTCCT
>ML828284.1:170233-192489 GCA_009831015.1 Picea engelmannii
GCTGTGAAAATGTGCGTCTCCAAATCGGTGACTACCACCTAAAATCCCATATGTTTGCTATCGACATGGGTGGTTGTGACATTGTGTTGGGTGCAGACTGACTAAGGACTTTGGTTCCCATTCTCATGGATTTTAAGGCATTAACCATGCAATTCGACCAGGAAGGCCACCAATATAAATTCCAAGGCATCACGGTTGGTTCACCTGAGGTCATTAGTTCCCATCGCATGGAAACATTGCTCAAAAAAGGTCATTCTGGTGTCATTGCCCAAATCCATGCCATACAAGCAACAAAGACACCCTCGGCGCCGAAAGACCTCCAATCCCTCCTTTCTAAACACAAAATGGTATTTTCCACTCCCCAAGGACTCCCTCCTTCCCGTGGTGTTCATGATCATTCCATTCCCCTTGTACCTAAAATCCTTCCTCCCAATATCCGTCCGTATCACCACCCCCTTTCACAAAAAAATGAAATTGAGAAAATGGTCCAGGAACTCCTTACTTCAGGCCTTATCCACCCTATTATGAGCCCTTACTCTTCTCCTATAGTCATGGTCATGAAGAAAGAAGGTTCTTGGAGAATGTGTCCTAACTTTCGTGCCCTCAACAAACTGATCATTAAAGACAAATTTCCCATTCCTGTCATTGATGACCTCCTGGATGCATTGAGTGGCACCCAATTCTTTACTAAACTTGATCTTCACTCAGGCTATCACCATATACATATGACGGAGGAAGACATTCCCAAGACGGCCTTTCAAACTCATGAGGGCCACTATGAGTTTTTGGTCATGCCCTTTGGCTTCTGTAATGCCCCCTCCACCTTCCAAAGCCTCATGAATCATGTCTTTTGTCCTTTTCTCCATCATTTTGTATTAGTTTTCTTTGATGATATCCTAATCTATAGCAAAACCTGGACAGACCATATTACTCATGTGGATTGAGTTCTCCATCACTCTCTCTGCACAAACTTTTCTTGAAACAGTCTAAATGTCCTTTTGGTGCCTCAGAAGTGGAATACTTGGGTCATTTGGTTGGCAAGGATGGCGTCAGGGTGGATCCAAAAATGATTGAAGCTATACAAGACTAGCCGCACCCAAAGACTCTCAAAATCTTGCATGGATTTATGGGCTTAACAGGGTATTATTGCAAGTTTATTAAGAATTATGGCAAGATTGCAGCACCTCTCACAACTCTCCTAAAAAAGAACTCTTTCACTTGGACTCCAGTCACTGCTCAAGCTTTTCAAACCATGTGCATGACTCCAATTTTGTCCCTTCCTGATTTCACAAAGACCTTTGTGTTGGAATGTGATGCCTTAGGGAAAGGAATCAGTGTTGTCCTTATGCAAGAGGGTCGACCTTTAGCCTTCACAAGTAGGCAACTATCTGAAAGGAATATGGGAAAACCCATCTATGAAAAGGAAATGTTGGCTATTTTTCATGTCGTTGATCTGTGGCACCCTTATCTCTTGGGGAAATGTTTCCAAATTAAGACAGACCATCAAAGCCTCAAGTACTTTCTGAAGAAACGCATTTCCTCCATGGAGAAACAAAAATGGGTGACTAATCTCTTTAGATGTGATTATGAGATCATTTACAAGAAGGGAAAAGACAATGTGGTGGCAGATGCACTGTCCTGAAAATATGAAGAAGAGGGATCCCTTTTTTCTCTTTCCTTCATTGTACCAGATTGGTTCCAAGATGTGCGCCAGAAATGGCTATAAGATCCCAAAATTTTGCATCTGATCCAGCAATTGCAGACCAATGCTCCAGCTTCCCCAGGGTACTCTTAGCTCTAGGATAATCTTCGATACAAAGGCCATTTGTATTTAAGTAAAAAATCAAAGCTTAAATCCATGGTACTTTTTGAGCTTCATGCTACACCCACAGCAGGGCACTCTGGGTTCACCAAAACCTATGACAAGGTCAAACGTTCTTTCTTCTGAGATGGTATGAAACAGGACATCCATAATTTTTTCACTGAATGTGAGGTGTTTCAATGCAACAAGGGAGAAACAGTCAAATATCTGGGAACACTACAACCGCTTCTGATTCCACCTGCTTATTTGGAAGGATATCTCTATGGAATTTATTACTAGCTTACCCAAATCGGGAAATAAATCAGTCATAATGGTAGTTGTGGATCGCCTTTCCAAGTATGCTCATTTCTGCACTCTTCAATACCCATTTACTGCATCCACGGTGGCTCAAATTTTCATGGACCAGGTCTTCAGGCTTCATGGAATGCCACACTCTATTGTTTTTTATTGTGACCCAACTTTCACAAGCAATTTTTGGCAAGAAATGTTTAAGCTACAGGGAACCCAATTGCATCTAAGCACAACTTATCATCCCCAAACTAATGGTCAAACGGAAGTTGTCAACAAGTGTTTGGAAACATATCTAAGGTGTTCTGCATCTGAAAAGTAAAATCAGTGTGCTCAATGGTTACACCTAGCTGAATGGTGGTACAACACTTCCTACCATATAGCTACACGCATGACTCCTTTTGAAGTGGTATGTGGACAGAAGCCCCCTTTAGTTCTCTCATACTTAACGGATACCTCGAAGGTCTAGGCAGTTGACCAAACACTTACAGTTTGAGAGGATATTCTTCATACCCTTAAAGAGAACTTGGTCATGGCACATAATCGCATGAAGAAACAAGCAGATCAAGGTCGCTTTGAATGTCAATTTGTAGAACGGGATCAGGTGTTTCTGCAACTGCAACCATACAAGAAAACTTCCCTCAATGCCAAGCAGTGTCAAAAGCTAGCGCCAAAATTTTATGGTCCTTATACAGTTCTCAAGTGTGTGGGACAAGTCGCCTATCAGTTAGCTCTGCCCTGTTAGTCAAATCTACATCCTGTTTTTCATGTTTCATGCTTAAAGAAGGTGATTGGAACTAGGTGCCAAATTCAAACCAACTTTCCCAAGTTAGCTGAAGAAGGATCCATTTGGCTACATCTAGAAATATTTTTGGACTAGTGTGAGCGTCGCCTACGTCAGCGAACCATCAAGGAAGTGCTAGTCCAATGGAAAGATACAACTCCAGCAGATGCCACTTGGGAACTAGCTACCATTCTGCAGTAGTTTCCACATCTCAAGCCTTGAGGACAAGGTTTTTTTTAAGGGGGTGGACATGTTAGGGTCCTAACCTGCACATAGGTAGATAAATATATTCGGATGTAATAAAGGTCAATATTAATAAGGCCTTTCAATAAAATAGAATAAGGTGAATGTAAGAAGACTTAATATAAGCTTTTGCTTCTAGAAGAATGTTCCTCTAGATGCTTCTCTCGATAGACATATTCAGTATAAATAAGGGTTGAGGGTATGAAAACCCTAGCTTGGAGATTATTGTAACAAAGCGTTGCTCAACTAGAGGTTTCCCCCTTGAAGAGGCCCGTGAACATTGCTTTTTGAATCAAAGTGTTATTTTTGTTGTCGTTCTTATATCATTTCTGTGTTATTGTGGAGATTATGTTGGTTATATTACTGTTATTCTGCCATTTGTAGCATTGTATTTATGTTTTGCATACTTTTTATATCTGGTATATTACATCTGTCCACCAAGCAGGGAAATGACTATTTTTTTGTGGTTTTTGATCACTTTTCCAATATGGTGATTCTAGCTGCCTGGAAGAAGAGCATCATAACAGAGGACACTACCAAGATATTCTTTGAAATAGTGTGGGTACACTTTGGGTTCCCATATACCATTATCTCAGATCAAGATAACTAGTTCCTCAAAACATTATGGTTGAGCCTTTGGTCATTGTTGGACAGCAAGCTCACCAAGTCCACTTCCTTCCACCCCCTAATGGATGGCCAAGCCGATTTCGTCAACTATATGATTGTGCACATCCTATGCATGTACAATTCCAAGTACCCCCATACTTGCGATGAGAGTCTTCCCTATTTTCAAAACAACTACAAAAGATCCATATATCGATCAACCAACCACATCCCCTTTCAGGTTGGGTTGGGATTTCAACCATTGAGTCCCATGGATGTTGCACTACCCCTTTCGACCACCCAGGCAGACTTGTTGCATGATCCAAATGGAGTTGACAAAGCCACTTGTTTCATTGATCGTATCCATCACATCTACCACCAGGTTCAATATATTTTATAGAAGTCCAACTCCAAGTACAAGAAGCACCATGATCAACACCGGGTGCCATACCAATTTCAGGTGGGAGACAAAGTTTGGTTGCACTTGCAAAAAGAACACCCTATAGGGCCTCATAAGAACCATCATACACTCCATTATGGACCCTACACCATCACCCAGACTATGGGTGACAATTTTTTTGAGCTCAAACTTCCCCCATTCCTTGGCTTGCACCCAAGATTCAATGTGGACCTATTTCGGCCTTATTTTCCACCATTATTAGACACCTCAAAGATAGAAAAACAATTGAAACCAATAGAGCTCAAACCTGAATGCATGGAATTGTAATACACTGATCAAATTTTGGACACATAGGTCATGGTAATTCACCAGCAGAGGATCCATCTTTATCGGGTTGTCAAAGTGGGGCAACGCCTGCACTAAGGCAAGTGGCACACCCACAGCCAAATTCAACAGAAATTTCCTTATCTGATGGGGGAAATCAACGCAATGGATACCATTGCATCCTAAGTGGAGAGGATTAATCGAAGAGAATATCACTACCCACCTTGTCCAACTAGCTCAAAACAGGTTTTTGGAAACTTACTATTTTTAGCAATTTTTCAGTTCCTGAACTTTTAGAGCCTTTTTGAGGGCCTAAACACATTTTTTTCATGATCATGTACCTAAATGATATCCTAAGGCTCTTACTGATCCCCCTAAATTAATCTCCTCATCAATACCTTTTCAATGAGATATTGTTCACCATAAACAAATATCATATGTAAACGTTACGACCCAGGGAAGTTGATGTACTAACTTACCCCAACAGGGCCCACTTGAATTTTGGGGCTTCATCTCCTAGGGTTAGGTTTCTAAATGTATAGGGTTTTGGATTTCATGTTTATTGTAAAAATTCCTTCAAATCCTCATTGTATTCATCTTATTACGAATGAGCGTAGCCGTCACATCTCTTCTCGGAGATAAACTACCACCATTCTAGCAAGCTTGTTTTCATTCTGCATTTCATAGTTTTCAACATATTTCTTATTTAATAGAAGCCAAGTTTTACTATATCTCTATTATTTTTCACTGTGTCTCTATCTTAATATTATAAAATTTTGGTTTCATTTTGTTCCACTCATAAATCCATATCATTGGTATCAGAGCGATCTGTTTGGCATCAAGCCATTCAAAGATGAGGTATTGTGTGATGTTGTTCCCCTTGAAGTTTGTGATGTTATTTTGGTCCAACCTTATTTATGGAAATTTCATGTTGTATATGATTCTAGGCCTCACAGTGTTATTATTATTTTGAATAGGAAATACCCAATGTAGCCCCACCTAATGTTATTTCCTTGATCTTTTCCAAGCAATAAAGGAAGGTCATTTCTCAAACTAGGAATTTTGTCTTCTTCATGATTCTCTCTCAGAGTGAGAAAAATATTTTAGCCATAACCATCGCCTTCTCTGTCGACCTCTCCACATAATAGAAGAAAGTGGATAATGTCATGAAAGAATATAAATACATATTCTCATCACCTATTGGGGTGTTATTGGATAAATCTGTAAGTGCGGACACAAACCGATCTCCCTAGATCCACCTGGATCTAGAACAAAGCAAGACAAAATAATACTCTTTCCCTAGATTTTAACTATTGAATGAATTAAGAGGCAATAATCATGAACATACCTTATGATCACTTCCTTTGGTGTTTGTTGTTCCAGCTTTGCTCCAATGCTCTTGTGTCATCAAGACCACAACAATACAAACCAATTGAAGTGAAGACAACTCAATATATTCAACAGTTAATCTATGTATATGATCAAGGAGTTATACAATAAAGTAACATTAGCTTTATGGGAAAGGGACATATTACTGTATTATATTGATGGAAAGCAAAGATTACAACCTGAGCCTTGATGTTGCAAATCTCCTTTCGATGGCCCTTAGCTCTGACACACACACTTGCTCACTTGCATGAAGAAGATCAACCACTTTTGATAACCTTGCTGGAGTTCCTTAGCTGTTGTAGCATCAATCCTTCACACAATCTTCCACTAATTCTCCAATAAATCTCTTGCTAGTTTGATTCTAACCTTTTCCATGAGAATCCCCTCAATATATAAGAGAGAATGAATTAGTTACTTGGATAGGAATGATCCCAAAATATCAGGAAAGCTAGTACTTAGATAATCATTCAAATGCCATCTCATCCTTCTAGAAGATTCCCTTCTAGAAGGTTTGAGAATTCATCTTTTTCCCTTCTTTAGAAAGAGTTCGCACCCTAACAGTGAGGCATAGTGCGAACTTCTCGCACCCTGGCTTAAAGCAGCCTGCGAGAATCATGCATTCTCACAGGAAAATGTATTGGCAGCCTGCGAACCTTCCTTAAAACTGTGATTTCTGGAAAGAGATAAAGGTAACTTTTCTTAGGAGAAAGTTCTAATGAAGAGCCTGAGTACACCATCATCAATACATCATCATGAGAACCAAAATTATGGATAACATGGGGTACCTCTACACTGTCAGGTTAATCATCCCATCGATATGACCCACACCACATCACTGTCCAATGGGCCATTCTATCATATCTATCTACTAGAAAATGAGGAAATAAATCGTCAGATCTAAGAATGGCTCCAAAAGGGGAACATCCGACCCAAATCATAACCTTGTGGAATCCAAATCATGCTGGTGCAGAAGAAAGACAGGACTTGGCGACTCTGCATTGATTACCTGAATATAAATAATATCAGAGTTGGGAACCGGTACCAAATTCCTCAAATCAACGATCTCCTTGATCAGCTCAAGGGGGCCAAATAATTCAGTAATATTGATCTGAAGCCTTTCTACCATCAAGTTCCAATAGAACCGAGAGATGTATGGAAAACTTTCTTCAATTCAAAAGAAGGTCTTTTTGAATGGCTATTCATGCCCTTTGGTTTGACAAATTCCCTGACAAGTTTCATGAGAATGATGGATGATATATTGTAGCATTTCACTAATTAGTTTTTTGTGGTGTATCTGGATGACATCCTCATATACAAAAATACTTGGGAAGAACACTTGCAACATATTTAGTATTTTGTGCACAATCTACGGAAGCACAATCTATATGCCAACTTGGAAAAATGCTCCTTTGACATGGATAATGTCTAATACCTAGGCTAAATTGTTGATGTGCATGGTGTGCATGTTGATCAAGCTAATATCCAAGTCATTTGTGACTGTCCAGCCCCAACCACACTCAATGAGCTTCAAATCTTCTTAAGCCTTCCCAATTTCTATCGAACAATTTCTATCGAGCTTCGTGTTGGGATTCACCCATATTTCATGGGCCCTCAGCCAAATAACCAGAGGTGGTGGTAAGGAAAACTTTCTTTGGGGCTTGTTCCAACAGAAAGCGCTCAATGATATGAAGCAACGCTTGTGATCCAATCCAATTCTTTAATTACCTAACCTCCAACAACATTTTGAGATCGAGATAGATTCTTCATACTATGTTGTGGGAGCAGTCATCCCTCAACATGATGACCCACTAGCATATCATTGTGAGACATTATCATATTCCATCCCTATATAACCTAATTATGACAAATAAATGTACTCCATTATGTAAGCCTGCCTCTAGTGGAGGAATTACATTCTCGGGAAGGAGACAATCATCCACACTAATCATAATCCATTGTAGTTCACGCAGACACAAGGAAAATTGCAGAATGACTGCCATCAGAAGTAGTTCACATATTTGTAGCATTTCCTCATCAACATTAAGTATAAAATAGGAAGTACCAACTTAGTCGTTGATTTCCTTAGCCAACCTCCAGTCATGACACTCACCACAGTGCTTGATTCTTGTAGCCACAAGACCTCTGGATGGCCCCACCTCTATGAGAAATATCCTAACTTCACCAACACCTACCAGATGTTGGGCGCAAACAAATATGTCACCAATTTCCATCTTCGGGATAGGTTGTTGTACCATCTGGGCCATCTATAAATTCCATCAAGAGAGTGAGTGAAGCTAATTTGGGAATCCCACTACAGTCAGTGGCAGTCGACTTTGGCATGAAAAAGTCAATGTCAATGTTTCCGCAACATTTCTACTTGTCGAAACTTCGACAGGATGCAAACAAGTATATTCGGTCATGAATGGCCTGCACTATTTACAAACCAAACATTAAGAAATAAGGCCTATACACTCCTCTTCCTACTCTTGACAGGCCTTGGGAATCCATCTCAATGGACTACATGTTGGGCCTTTCATCCACCAAGTGGGGAAATTACTTTTTTTTTTAGGTTGTTGATCACTTTTCCAAGATGGCGATTCTGGATGCCTGGAAGAAGAGCATCACAACAAAGGCCACTTACAAGATCTTCCTTGAATGTGTGTGGGCACACTTTGGGATCCCACAAACCATTATCTCATATCAAGATAATTGGTTCCTCAACACATTTTGGTTGATCCTATAGTCACTACTAGACATCAAGCTCACCAAGTGCACTACCTTCTAACCCCAGGTGGATGGCCAAACCGAGGTCGTCAACTAGATGATCATGCACATCCTATGCATGTACAATTCCAAACACCCCCAGACTTGGGATGAGAGTCTTCCCTATGTTTAGCATAACTACAATAGATCCATACATATATCGACCGACCACAACCCATTTCAGGTGGGGTTGGGATTTCAACCATTGGGTCTCATGGATGTTGCACTACCCCTTGTGGCCACCCAGGAAAAATTGTTGCCTGCTCCAACTGGAGCTGACAACGTGACTCGGTTCATTGAGAGGATCCATCACATATTCCAACACGTTCATGATATTTTATAGAACTCCACTTTCAAGTACAAGTAGTGCCATGATCAACACCAAGTTCCACACCAGTTTTAGGTGGGAGACAAAGTTTGGTTGCACTTGCAGAAAGAATGCCTTACAGGACCTCATTGGAAGCTTCTTACACTCTGTTATGGACCCTACACCATCACCAAGGCTATGGGTAACAATTATTTTGGGATCAACCTTCCCCCATTCCTTGGATTGCACCCAGTATTCAATATGGACCTCCTTCGACCTTATTTTCCACCATTATTGGACACCTCGGAGATAATAGAATAGTTGAAACCAACATAGATCAAACCTAACTACATGGAATAGGAATCCACTGATATGATCATGGAAACATAGGTCAAGGGAAATATCCAATAGAGGATCCAGATTTATCGGGTTGTCAAAGAAGGGTAGCTCCTGCACCAAGGCAAGTGGCTCACGTAGGGCCAAATTCAGCAGAAATTTCCTCATCTGATGGGGGAACTCAATGTAATAGATACCATTGCTTCATAAGTGGGGATTATTGATATATAAGGATCTCAGTGGATACCCACCTTGTCCAACTAGCTCAAAACAGGTTTTTGGCAACTTACTATTTTTAGCAATTTTTTAGTTCCCGAACTTTTGGGGCCATTTTGAGGACCTAAATGATGATTTTTCTAGATCAGGCACCTAAATGATAGCCTAAGTCTCTCATTGATCCCCCTGAATGAATATCCTCATAAATACCTTTCAAAAGAGATATAGTGCACACTAAATGGAGATCATATGCAAAATTTACGACCCTGGGAGGTTGATCTACTAACTTACCCCAACGAGGCCCACACGAAATTTGTCGCTTCATCTCCTAGGGTTAGGTTTTTGGATGTCTAGAGTTTTGGATTTCATGTTTATTGTAAAAATATCTTTAGAGCCTCATTATACTCATGTTCTTGCGAATGAGCATAGCTGTCACATCTCTTCTTAGAGATAAGCTGCCACCATTCTACCAAGCTTGTTTTCAGTCTGCATTTTACAGTTCTCAACATATTTCTTATTTAATAGTAGCCAAGTTTTATTTCATCTCTATTATTTTTCACTGTGTCTCTGTGTTAGTATTATATATATGTGGTTTCGTTTCATTCCGCTCATAAATATGGATCAGAGGGTCGAGAAGTCACCAACTTGGAGTGACATTCTCAGTATCAGTCCCACTAATTATTTTGGTGGCAAGAGAGATGAATACTTTGGATCCACCTTCAATGATTAGGTGAGTCAGATTTAAATCAGAGGCTAATTGTATCCCTCCCATGAGACCTAAAATATTTTCTTAGTTGTTGGAATCATGCCCTAGATGCCTAGCTAAGAGGTATTTGATTTGTCCTATGCAATCTCGAAGAACTGCACTAAATCTTGCAGGGATAGGATTTCCCTTTGAGGCCCCATTAAAATTTAGTTTACATAAACTAGGAGGGGGATAGCGCCAAGTGGAGGAGCTCAGGGAGATGGAGCTATGATGATGATTCATACTGATTGGAGTGTTATGTAAGTTAAACATCCAAGAAGAAAGGATGAGAGATTCCTGAGGTTGATTGGGTAAGTCTTCATGGGTCCAAGAATAGGTGCAAATAGTTTCTTGTATATTCTCAAATATCTTTGACTAGATGCTTGAAGGGTTGCAATATTGGGAATGTAATATGTTAGTCACCATTAAAATAAATTGTGCGAAATCAAGATTTCAAAATCTAGCGAAACACTAAACTAGTTTGGAAGCCTGATAAATTAGGAAAGGGGCTAAATATGACAAGGAAAGGGATAAATATAGAAGAAGCACTAAGTTGATTGCGCCCGACACATTGCAGATCGTGAGGTCTCAATATCAATGACTGAGAATGATTTTGGGGGGGGAAGTTGTGCGGGCATTAATTTTGGAGAGCGGGCCCAAAATTTAAACAATTTTCTTTTGGGGTTACGTGGCATCACTAGGTGCATTTCAGGATGAAAAGCGCATTGCCTCAAACCAGTTTCTTACATCCCCAAAAAGTGGAAAAGTATAAAAGGGAAATTTTCATTTATTTTATTTTATTTTGAATGTTGGATCATTAAAACCTTGGCGCGACCACCGTCTTTCACCTACAGCTCAACAGTACACCAAATGCACACCATTGATGCTTGTTTCTAGGTATTTTTCATTACAATCATGGATCCCATCATAACCTCGGTAATAGAACAAGATCCTGTGGAAAATGAAGAAGCCCTAATTGACCGAGACTCAGATGTTTTTTATACCGAAATCACTGTTTCTCCTATCTTTGTATCTAGGAGAAACCTGTCCAATAAATTAGGAAGATGTATACCATTCCTTGAAGCACTCCAGGCCACCATAGTCCCTTATGTTGTTGAAATTGCTTTCCTATTTCCTGAATTTATAGGTTGGTGCGCCGGAAAGTATTCCAATTAATAAAGATTCATTGTGAATAAACGAGGGTCTGACATCTTGTGTAGGGTAGATATTCTATCAAATTGAGAGTCCTTCAGTATACTAGAGTCCTTTTCCACAATTTCTAAACCTTTCAATGAAGAGAAGTTGATTAGGGTATATAGAGAATGTCCATTAAAGGTCTGAGATCTATTTTTATAGACAATTATCAAACCTGAAAATTTTTCAGAATGTCTATCTTTGTCGATGAATGTAAAGGTAATGATTATCAAATTCCAATGGGTCTCCTCCCTATTGAGTCAAGTTTTAGGTCTAGACAATGATAAATATGTGGTTGAAGTCATGTTTGGTTTCCTTTTAACCTTTTTTAAGTCAGAGTCTGGTATGTCAGTCTGTATCAGCTTTGATCAATTCCTAGCTAATAATATCCATAAAAAGATAGTAAATTTTCTCTCTCTAAGACATTTAAGATACTACACCTATGTGTTGAGAATTTTCCTGGAAACCAACAAGAGAGAATTTCCTAAAGTAGCATTTGTGTCAACTGAATGTAAAATGATTACATTACTTATATTCAACAACAAAGTCATGTCTAGAGTTTATAGTTTTCTCTTCAATACTAGCCTACATAGAGTTTTGGATGACATGAGGATCTATCTATAGCCAAATCCAGAAAATAGAGTGGGGGATTGGGTACTATTCATTCACTCAATAGTAATCTGGGTTTATGGTTGTGTTGACGGGTGAAACAGTCCATCCGTCAACTGGGAGAGTGGAACCGGTCCGGGGTTGTCTAAATAACCCAAGCTGTTTGGTATGGACCACCCTGATGAGTTTAACAGCTCCTTTGGCCGCTCTAAGGTCTTCTAAGAAAACCAAAGAGAAAAGTGATCTGAGCTAAATAATCTAAACTAAGGAAACTAGAAACTAATAAAACAAAGAAAAAGAACTAAAACTAATAAAAGAAGAACTAAACTAACTACACTAATCTAACTATAAACTTCTAACTATTATATATTTACAAGACACAAACTATGATTATAATAACTCAAATCAACTGCCTAATTATCAGCTACGTTATTCCTTATTCACAAATTTGCACTATGGACAACCTACAGATTTGATTAAAACCTGCAAAACTCATGTGTTCACTGCCCTGAGACAACCAAGGATCTATTTTTTATCTTTTATGTTTTATGAAAAGGAAATAAAAAGTACTGAAATCAAACAATCTGATCTATCTTACTGATATTAAACAATGTAATATAAATCTAACTAAACTATCATTTATATTAAATTACTTAACATAAACAGTAAACATCTAACTAATTAACCTAGAAACGCTCCAAGTCGGCCCTGTGTATGATTGCTTCGTAAGATGGTTGGAGGAAGAAATTCACACCATTTATCCCTTAAGCTTCTTGCAAAGGATCAGCCGCACTGCTTCTTGAAGTATGTTACAGGACAAACAAGACATAAAGGAAATCATAACAGTTTTTAAATTATGAATTCATGCAAAAGGGAAACCTATTATGCAGCAAATTCATATATGATAATTCAATTCATAAAGAAGACAAAGCTATCATTCATAAACTGAATCCTTAACTGTTACATCTTTTATCAAATTGGAAGTAACAAGGTATGTATAACAATAAGAAATTATATCACTTGAATTCGATTTAGATAGCAAAGTAATACTAAACCAGAAACCAAAATGATATACAAAACTTGGAACAAAGTGTCGATATATTGAAAAGCAAAAGCTATAACAACGCATCAATTCTGCTCTAGTTTGAATCAGCATTACATATCCTTGTTCTCCCCAACTGAGGATGATCGATTATTACAACATCAATAGGTTTAAATAGGTTTTTCACAAGGTAAAACATCCTTGTGAATAATAGTAAACAGTTTTACAAAATCTAGGAATAATCCCAAAATCCCTTAAACTAAGTAACTAAAATGCAAGTGAAATCTGTAGATCATCCCCTAACTGCCCATGATATCCATTGCAAATTCAAATTGCCCTGCAATAGAACATAAAAACCAAGTTAGGAGTATGTTTTACTTGAAAAATGAATAAAAATTGTTTTTACAGACTTAGCTACAGAATCGTTTGATTCTGTAGTTGGTCTAAGATAGTAAACATGACCAGATATACAATCAAATTCAATCCAATCATCTAATAATAATCAATAAATCACTAATGATTAAATCCAACCAAATCAAACAAAATATAATCGGGACAGAGTAGAGATACTCTGTTTTCCCAATTGGCATTAAAATGGCATCACATCTTAACAAGATTGTCCATGAATGACCAACCAAATCGCATGAAATACAAACCAATATTATCGATAAGCATAAGATTCATATCATTGCCAATTTTATGATTTCACGCATCACTGTATCCATGGAATCTAACCACAGTTCTCATTCGTTGTGTTCCAAATAATTCACAAGTAAATTCGTAACTGTAATTGACTAATTAAAATCACAACAGCAGATTGATATCATTCCATTAAAAACACGATGTATGAATTGCTTCCAATGTAACCGGATTAACTCCACAAATATCGACTCAACAGTCTTCATGTTAGATCACTCCATAGTCGACAAACAAAGTTTTGACACAGTCATCAAACGAGACATTTAATTATAGACACAAATCAACAGATTTGATACAATCAATCAATTCCTGTAATCGAATCAAACACTTGTTATCATCAGAATACAACTCACATCGTAACAATTGTTATCCATTCGAAATTTGACTATGAAACAAATGATATACGAATTGGTCCCAACATAGAAATTACAATTAATATAGTTAACCAATATGCCCATCGCATCGTGAAAGATATAATCAAATCGAACAGAGATATCGTTTGTATTTCAAGAATGGAAAAGATATCAAATAACAACATACTCAAATTAAATTATGGTCAATCAAACTAAATCTATTCACAACCAATCCAGAAATCGATAATCAAAACTTATGCATGACAGAGCAAGTCAACCGTATAAACAGAGCTTATGATTACGCTGTATAAAAGAGGGAAAATTATACCATTACAGTTGCTAAAGCTATGTCAATTTCGAATTGACAATCGTGGTAGCAGACTCGACATTTTTGAACAAGATTGATCCAGCAGTTCGTTGATTTTTATCATTAGGCTGCACCTTTGCATTCTGACCAGTGAGCTTTTCCACTTGGTTTTCCAAATCGTGAATTTTGGATTGCAATTTTGGGACATCCAAGTAGTATCTCTCTGACCATAGTCCACACTGGTCGCAAGGTGAAGCAACCTTTTGAGCAGAAGGGGGGTTTGATGATTCCCCGAGGGTTTCATGAGGTGGCTTAATACCAGGAAAGTCAAGGTTATCCCGCAGACAAGGAGGCAAGTTATCAACGAAGTCGTAAGGAGGTTCGTCACCACAGAAGCCCTCTTCAGCGAGAAAACGCTCAATGCTCGAATCAGAGTCCTCACTGACCACGATAGGCTCTGTTTTGGCAGGAGGCTTAGACTTATTTCTCTCCATGCGAGAGATCGTCCTTGCAATTTTCTTGTTTCTAGCAGCAGTCTTCACTCTAGCCTTTGTGGTTATGGGCTTAGCAACTTTAGCCACAACCATAGGCGAATTCACAGGTGAGTCAGGTTTAGGTTCGGGTAGAAAAACACTGTAGGGTACAGGGGTAGACTTACTCTCGGATACCATAGGCTTATCGACCTGAGGAGGATTTGATTCCTCAAAACCATTACGGTTGAGAAAATCGTGCCAGGAATCTCGACGTAACCCCAATTCATAAACAACTAGCATTTTAATCAACCCAACATGGAAGAGGCTAGTGTCAGCCTGACTTCGCTTGTACTTCTTAGCCATTTAAAATAAACTTCGGTGCATATAGTGCGGCATACTAAGCTCAAAACCCATAAACACCATTAATAAATGTAGATGAAATAGGAAAACAAACCCATACCTACCTTCACAAGTAACGAATTGCTTGATAATCATCAAGAGATCATACCAGCGGGGTTTCAACATCTTCGTAGGTAAACCTCTGTTGCATGAATTCACTGTCCGAGATCAAAATAACAATGTCCACGGGACATCATTTACCTTGTAACTTTTGGACCATTTTTGTCCCTTGACAGGCAGGCTAGTTGTCACGCTGAGAGATTGTTCGGTGATTTCAAGCTGGACATCTCCAACTTTGGCTCGGAAGCCATCAAATGACAGTGCGAATTGCCGAGCAACAGAGATGTTAAAACCATCGAACTTCCTTATAAACGAAAGCCACCCGAATTCTTCAAGGTCGCTATATGCACCATCAAATGTCAACAGTGCTTGGCATCCATTAGGTTCGGCCCTCACAATAGGAGCCATAACCTCTGTACATGGTAGGGAATGAACAATGCACAGAGTGAAAATGATAGGGTTTCAATAGCTTGAATGCTCGACGAGACATAAAACAACTCCATGCATGCGAAGGTGGTGGGATTACCACCGCCACGCATTGCATTAATGACCTATACAGAGCTGTTAAAACCATAATTATTTAAAACAACATATCAATCAGAAAACAGGTGAATCATCACCTCTACGTGCCACTCATCCGAGTCAGAACCAACACCTCATGTGATCATTATGCGCCAAGTGTTAAATTTAATCAAACACAATACCAGCATTAACTATCGATCTATCGTGCCAATTCCATCGTTCAATCAATCGCTTAACCACAAGGTTTACTGCTAATACATAGCTCGGGACTATGGAACATTCAACGTATTATCCGCTTTCCAAACAATATACCAAGTATTAATTTGTGAAGTGGAATATGATCAACCCATGCGCCTTCAAACCATTGTTATTACACCTTATAAACTTGCCAAGGTATTCGGTGCATATTCAAATGTTTGCATTCCAATCTTTTGAGAACATTATGATCCAAAGCTTTTCATATAATGACTGAGTGAAAGCAATAATAAGGATAAAAGCAATAAGACCAAATCCATTACAATTTTCATAAGATCAGAACAAAACCAATAACTTTTATGCCCAAAGGTTTAGGAATCAAATCATATCTAAATGTGTAATCAAGACATAAGTTCGAGAAAGTCTTTAGCAGTCATGTGATAAACTAGTGGTCAAGTGTCTTTCAGCGAATCAACCCAAAAAACGACGACAATCTAAGCAACGAAAGAGGTGTTTTCACAATTACAGTTGTGAAAACTGAATCAAAATTGAATTGCAACTATCGCAAAAATGAGACGAATGTTTAGAAGCACAATGCGACAATGATTTGTCGTAATACCACAAGGGGTGTAGGAAGCTTTTTGAGAGAAATAAAAAAAAATTGGGTTGGCTGCCAACAATGGCGACACACTGGGCGAAGCAGTTATCTCTGTGAAAAGCAATGAATTCGGATCAAGACAGCAAAGAAAAATCCAACTTAAAACAACAAACAGAAAAATTGTACTTAATCATCATCAATTATCTTTTCCAACGAAGTTTTAAAAGATGCAAACCAATAACAGTCTTGAATATCGGTAAGTCATGATTTTTATGATAGAACCTTCAATACTGTTGGCATAGCCACTGCTGCCAGCAGGCGTTCATAGCCTCGACAGGGTTGTCATTTAACCCACTCGGACGTCTTTATCCTGTCAAGAAGCTCTAGATTAGAATAAGGACTTTTAAAAGAGGTTTCATATAATTTTTAGATTTTCATTTACCCGACATTGCTTCGCTGCCAGCAGGCCTATTCAGTACCCCGGCGAAGTTGTCTTGGCACCGTGCTTGCATTGCCCCGCTGTCAGCGGACCTGTTCAGTATCCCGGCATGTTTACAAAAACTTCCCACAACTCTTATTAATATTTTATTTTGTTTTTCTTTTGCAGATGGCTGAGCGGGGTGACGCTGAAAAATCTTGATATTTTTTCATATTTTCAGACCTCATCGGAATTTTTTAAACACTGTCCTTATTCATCTCCAGAAATGTTTTATTTCTAAAACAACTTACTCTGACAGGGAGACATCCTATTGAGTCATTCCTTTACGGAAAGGGGACAACGTAAAAAGATAAAGATAATCACGACAAATTTCACTTAAAGATTGAAATTAGTGATCTTCTTTCAAACAACATTTTGCAATATCATTCTCAGAAATATATATTATTGATGCATGTACAATCTTTCCAGAAGTTATTTCAGCGAAGAGATTTTTCAATGGTCTATGTCTGAATGGTTCAGTGTATAAGCATGCATACTTTTTTGAAAAATCATAAAAACACACCAAACTGATCAATCAAATCAAAACCAAAAAATAAAAACAAAAGGAGAAATAAGAACAAAAGGGAATATTTACATAATATACAAAGGTAAAAATCAGGCAAAGTATCTTTTCAGGGCTTGGCCATTCACCGGGTAGGTGTCAAGCTGCCCTTCAAGACTCTGCAAATGAAACAAACTAGGACCCAACTTTTCAGCAAACTGAAACGGCCCAAGCCACAGATTTTGAAATTTCGTGTGTTCACCCTTCCCTTCATGCGGTTTGTCCCACTTTAGAACGAGATCGCCTACTTCAAAATTTTTATCAGAAGCAGAACTAGAATCGAACCAGCTTTTTATCAGTTGTTGATGTTGGTTTAGCTTATGCTTGGCTTGAGTTCTCACTTCTTCTAGCTTCATCAACGCGTTGATACGGCTCTCTAAAGGGGGGCATTCTTCTTCTTGAACCTTTTGTGACAATTGGAGTGACAGAAGAAGAACATGAGGAGGTAAAATGGCCTCTCTACCATCAACAAGGAAAAAGGGAGAGTTACCTATAGCGGCTTTGGGTGTTACCCTATCAGCCCACAGTGCATTGTGATTAAGTAGTGCGTTGTGCCAGTTCTTGTGATTTTCAGCCACAGTTCTCTTGATAATCTTGATCAAGTTCTTGTTGGTTGACTCTGCTAAGCCGTTGCCCTGGGGGTAATAACTAGCGGAGTACTTTAGCTTTATTCCCTTTTCTAAGTCAAAGTTACTCATCTCAAGAGAAGAAAAGTATGAAGCATTATCAAAGACTAAACAATCAGGTATGCCAAAACGAGTAATGATATGTGAGTTCAGAAAAGCGATTACTTGACTTGTGTTAACCGTTTTTAGTGCAGCGGCTTCAGACCATCAAGTAAAGTAATCAGTGGCTGTCACAATGTACTTGTGTTGCTGTGAGGACGGAGGGTTAATAGGACCAATGATATCAAGGCCCCATTGCTGGAAAGGAGAATCGACTGTGACGGGTTGCAAAGGGAACGTTGGTTTTTGCAAACGCCCTGATGCTTTTTGACAAATGATGCATTTTCGGCATAAGTCATGGGCATCTCTAAAGAGTGTAGGCCAGTAGTAACCAGCTCTTAGGACTTTATGCACAGTGGTTTCACCACCGAAGTGACCACCAGCTTCACCTGCATGCAACTCGAGCAAAACTTTTCTTGCTTCATCCTTTTCAAGACAACGCATCAGTACGCCATCAAAATTTTGATGAAACAACATACCGTTAACTAGATGAAAGGAGGCGGATTTTAATCTCAAATCTATTCTCTTAGCAGGGTCAAGATGACGAGGTGTTGATCCATGTTGAAGACAGTGTCTAATATCATCGTACCAGGGGCTCATGAAGTTTTGTGTGCAACAAATCAGATTCTGATCGTGGTGTTCTAGGTCTGACGTATTACTATCTTCTTTTTGTTTAGTTTCTGAATCAACTACCAATTTACATAACCCTTGGCCTCTCACGATCTTCGCTGGGGTGATCTCTAGGTCAAACTCTTGCAAAGAGGTGACCCAGTTGGCTCTTTTCTCTCCTAACTCCTTTTGCACTAACAAGTTCCTAATGGCAAGGTAGGGGACAATGATCTTCGTCCTCGACTTCAAAAGATAAGATCGGAAATGCTTGACTGGCTTGAAGACAGCGTAGGCTTGCCGATCAACCGCTAGGTAGTTAAGTTCAGCACCTTTGAAAGCAGAGCTCATAAAGGCGATGGGTACTTCGTTGTTCTCAGAGTTCTTTTGAGTAAGGACTGCGGCATAGGAACGATCGGAGGCAAAAGTATAAAGTGTGAAGTCTTTAGAGAAATCAGGGCCCATGAGAGATGGAGCATCGATTATGGCCTTCTTTATATCATTGAAAGCTTGGTTTTCAGTAGGTCCCCAGTGTTATTGGGTGTCCTTCTTTATCAGGTTCTGGAGAGGTCTGACCATTTCAGAGAAACTGGGGACAAATCTTCTCACGAAATTAATCTGGCCTAGGAAGGACTGCATGGATTTCTTGGAGGTCGGTGGGGGAAGTTTGGCAATGACCTGGGTCCTCTCGGGGTCAATAATCATTCCATCACTAGACACAATGAAACCTAGTAGTTTACCCTGTTCCACCGCGAAAATGGACTTCTTAGGATTCAAGGAGATGCCGTATTTACGACATCATAGCAGAACAGCTCGAAGGTGAGCTAGATGATCGTTTTTGTTTTTGGAGTAAACGGTCACATCATCTAGGTAGACTACTACGGAGTGATTGATCAAGCCTCTAAAATCAATATCCATTGCTCTCTGAAAGGTAGCACCGGCATTAATCAATCCAAAGGGAATTTTGCGATAAGCATAAGTGCCCCACAGGGTACGGAATGTAGTTTTCAACTGGTCTGGCGGAGACATTAAAACTTGGTTGTATCCAGAGAAACCATCCAGCAAGGATAGCCTCTCGGAACCAGATACTTGTTGCAGTATCTGTTCCATGGGAGGGACAGGATAGTTATCTTTGTCATACGCTTTGTTGAGGTTCCGGAAATCGACACAAAGTCGAATTTCCCCATTTTTCTTACGCACTGGGACGAGGTTTGATACCCATTGAGTATGTCTAACAGGAAAAATTATTTTAGCACCAAGGAGTTTATTCAATTCTTTTTGTACGGTCGGTTCTAACTTTGGATGCATTTTCCTCAGTTTTTGTTGGAAAGGCAAGGTTTGGGGCTTCATTGGGATGACATGCTGTATAATATTAGGATCAAACGTCTTAAGATCTTCATAAGTCCAAGCAAATACATCCTTGAATTCTTTAAATAATTTGATGAAAGAAGCTTTTTCTTGTTTACTACATCCCAAGCCTAGATTGATACACTGAGGGTTTTCACTAGTTCCCAGATTGACTTTTTCGTAAGCTAATGAGGAACTATTAGTTTTGCAATTGACCATTTTTTTGAATTTATCCTCAAAATCATAGAACTTTTCTAATCTAGCAACAGATTTGGGTAAGGAGTTTACCATGTCCGATAGAGCTTCAGGAGGTTTCGGATTAGGTATTACCGTAAAGTCATGCAAATTATCGTCATGCGTTTGTTCATCTATCACAGCTCCTTGAAAGGTTTCTTCCATATGCAGAAAGTTGATGATCTGCTGATCGTCATCAAATACCCTCCAGTTTGTGATATTGTCAGGAATAGATGGTCGAAAAAATAGCTCCACGGAGAATGCACTTGGGGATAAACCATCTGTAGGAAGAAGTTTAGAGGCAACATTAGCAAGTAGATCTGCTTCAGCATTATTTGATCTAGGAATGGAATTTATATTGAAAGAAGAAAATTTGTTTATTAGACTCCATACCTCAGATTGGTAACACTTGATATGCGGGGTAAGACAATGTATAGAATTTCTCACCTGCCTGACCACTATCTCAGAGTCGCCGAATACAATTAGATTTTGAATGTGCATGTCTAAGGCTTTTCTGAGACCTTGTAACAAAGCCTCATATTCTGCAATGTTGTTAGTACATTCAAATTCTAATCTACAAGCCATTAATGTTTTATTACCTGCCGGATCAATGATGATGCAACCCGTACCAGCTCCTTCTTTAGACTTGGAACCATCGAAGTATAAGGACCAGATTTGATTCTTATTAGGCTCACAGGGCTTTTGGATAGAAGTTGTTGGTTGCGTAAACGCTTTGATCTCGGATTGTTGTTGAGGATCATTGATAGGTGAAACTTCAGCCATGAAATTTCTGAAGTAGGTGTCCATCCCTTGGACTTCAGGTGAGTCAGCCGGAGGTGTATATGGCTCATTGGGGTCATTCAAGTCTGTTACCGTGAACTTAAGGTAACACTCATGGTTCACCCTGATCTTGTTGGGCTTACCGTTCTCTGGAAGCCATAGGTGAGACCAGTCCGTCGCGAAGTAACCATGTAGCTGCTCCGACCAGTCTATGCTCAAAAACATACCATATACTTCTGGAATATCAACCACAATTATATCAATAAACTGATGAACCTTTGGGTTAGATGATAATCTAATAAATACATTTTTCAACTCGCCCATAACTTTTACATCAGTTCGATCCAGTTGTATTATTTTCAAAGATGATGGTTCTACTTCGGCATTTATCTTTTGGCAGACTGACCAAGGCATCATATTCGATGATGCTCCTGAGTCAACCATGCAATTATGCACATTTCTGTTGAAGATTTCGAAAGTTAAAAGAAAAGGAGGAACGTTCTTACGAGTGTTTAGAGTTGTAGCTTGTGGTTTCTTACTCGCATTTTCTACGGCTGCTTTGTCAGAAATTTTTACACTATTTACATTGTTATTTACATTATTTACATTTGGTACCGAAAGGCTTCCTTTATGTTGAGAACCAGAATTTTCTTTTGTGGAAGACTTCTGTGGAACTTTGCTTTGTCCAACCTTGCTACCATTTGAATTGTCATTCTTGCTATTGTCTGAAATATTTTGCAACATCTTTTGTAACAAAAATGGAAATTTTAACAACTCATAAATGGAAATGTTAGCCCTTAATTTCTTAAGATCTTTGACAACATCATAATCTAATTTAGGGCTAGCATTTCTC
>ML828284.1:195912-208303 GCA_009831015.1 Picea engelmannii
ACTTAGCTACAGAATCGTTTGATTCTGTAGCTGGTCTAAGATAGTAAACATGACCAGATATACAATCAAATCGAATCCAATCATCTAATAATAATCAATAAATCACTAATGATTAAATCCAACCAAATCAAACAAAATATAATTGGGACAGAGTAGAGATACTCTGTTTTCCCAATTGGCATTAAAATGGCATCACATCTTAAAAAGACTGTCCATGAATGACCAACCAAATCACATGAAATACAAACCAATATTATCGATAAGCATAAGATTCATATCATTGCCAATTTTATGATTTCACGCATCACTGTATCCATAGAATCCAACCACAGTTCTCATTCGTTGTGTTCCAAATAATTCACAAGTAAATTCATAACTGTAATTGACTAATCAAAATCACAACAGCAGATTGATATCATTCCATTAAAAACACGATGTATGAATTTCTTCCAATGTAACCGGATTAACTCCACAAATATCGACTCAACAGTCTTCATGTTAGATCACTCCATAATTGACAAACAAAGTTTTGACAGAGTCATCAAACGAGACATTTAATTATAGACACAAATCAACAGATTTGATACAATCAATCAATTCCTGTAATCGAATCAAACACTTGTTATCATCGGAATACAACTCACATCGTAACAATTGTTATCCATTCGAAATTTGACTATGAAACAAATGATATACGAATTGGTCCCAACATAGAAATTACAATTAATATAGTTAACCAATATGCCCATCGCATCGTGCAAGATATAATCAAATCGAACAGAGATATCGTTTGTATTTCAAGAATGGAAAAGATATCAAATAACAACATACTCAAATTAAATTATGGTCAATCAAACTAAATCTATTCACAACCAATCCAGAAATCGATAATCAAAACTTATGCATGACAGACCAAGTCAACCGTATAAACAGAGCTTATGATTACGCTGTATAAAAGAGGGAAAATTATACCATTACAGTTGCTGAAGCTATGTCAATTTTGAATTGACAATCGCGGTAGCAGACTCGACATTTTTGAACAAGATTCATCGAGCAGTTCGTTGATTTTTATCGTTAGGATGCACCTTTGCATTCTGACTAATGAGCTTTGCCACTTGGTTTTCCAAATCGTGAATTTTGGATTGCAATTTTGGGACATCCAAGTAGTATCTCTCTAACCACAGTCCACATTGGTCGCAAGGTGAAGCAACCTTTTGAGCAGAAGGGGGGTTTGATGATTCCTCGAGGGTTTCATGAGGTGGCTTAATACCAGGAAAGTCAGGGTTATCCCGCAGACAAGGAGGCAAGTTCTCAACGAAGTCGTAAGGAGGTTCGTCACCACAGAAGCCCTCTTCGGCGAGAAAATGCTCAATGCTCGAATCAGAGTCCTCACTGACCACGATAGGCTCTGTTTTGGCAGGAGGCTTAGACTTATTTCTCTCCATGCGAGAGATCATCCTTGCAATTTTCTTATTTCTAGCAGCAGTCTTCGCTCTAGCCTTTGTGGTTATGGGCTTCGCAACTTTAGCCATAGCCATAGGCGAATTCACAGGTGAGTCGGGTTTAGGTTCGGGTAGCAAAACACTATAGGGTACAGGGGTAGACTTACTCTCGGATACCATAGGCTTATCGACCTGAGGAGGATTTGATTCCTCAAAACCATTACGGTTGAGAAAATCATGCCAGGAATCTTGACGTAACCCCAATTCATAAACAACCAGCATTTTAATCAACCCAACATGGAAGAGGCTAGTGTCAGCCTGACTTCGGTTGTACTTCTTAGCCATTTTAAATAAACTTCGGTGCAGATAGTGCGGCATACTAAGCTCAAAACCCATAAACACCATTATAAAACATAGATGAAACAGGAAAACAAACCCATACCTGCCTTCACAAGTAGCGAATTGCTTGATAATCATCAAGAGATCATACCAGCGGGGTTTCAACATCTTCGCAGGTAAACCTCTGTTGCACGAATTCACTGTCCGAGATCGAAATAACAATGTCCACGGGACATCATTTACCTTGTAACTTTTGGACCATTTTTGTCCCTTGACAGGCAGGCTAGTTGCCAGGCTAAGAGATTGTTCGGTGATTTCAAGCTGGACATCTCCAACTTTGGCTCGGCAGCCATCAAATGACAGTCCGAATTGCCGAGCAACAGAGATGTGAAAACCATCGAACTTCCTTATAAACGAAAGCCACCCAAATTCTTCAAGGTCGCTATATGCACCATCGAATGTCAACAGTGCTTGTCATACATTAGGTTCGGCCCTCACAATAGGAGCCATAACCTCTGTACATGGTAGGGTTCACACCGAATGAACAATGCACAGAGTGAAAACGATAGGGTTTCAATAGCTTGAATGCTCGATGAGACCGAAAACAACTCCATGCGTGCGAAGTTGGTGGGATTACCACCGCCATGCATTGCATTAATGACCTGTACAGAGCTGTTAAAACCATAATTATTTAAAACAACATATTAATCAGCAAACAGGTGAATCATCAGCTCTACGTTCCACTCATGCGGGTCAGAACCAACACCTCATGTGATCATTATGCACCAAGTGTTAAATTTAATCAAACACAATACCAACATTAACTATCGATCTATCGTGCCAATTCCATCGTTCAATCAATCGCTTAACCACAAGGCTTACTGCTAATACATAGCTCGAGACTATGGAACATTCAACGTATTATCCGCTTTCCAAACAATATACCAAGTATTAATTTGTGAAGTGGAATATGATCAACCCATGCACCTTCAAACCATTGTTATTACACCTTATAAACTTGCCAAGGTATTCGGTGCATATTCAAATGTTTGCATTCCAATCTTTTGAGAACATTATGATCCAAAGATTTTCATATAATGACTGAGTGAAAGCAATAATAAGGATAAAAGCAATAAGACCAAATCCATTACAATTTTCATAAGATGAACAAAACCAATAACTTTTATGCCCAAAGGTTTAGGAATCAAATCATATCTAAATGTGTAATCAAGACATAAGTTCGAGAAAGACTTTAGCACTCATGTGATAAACTAGTGGTCAAGTGTCTTTCAGTGAATGAACCCAAAAAACGACGACAATCTAAGTAACGAAAGAGGTGTTTTCACACTTGCAGTTGTGAAAACTGAATCAAAATTGAATTGCGACTGTCGCAAAAATGAGACGAATGTTTAGAAGCACAATGCAACAATGATTTGTCGTAATACCACAAGGGGTGTAGGCAACTTTTTGAGAGCAATAAAAAAAAATTGGGTTGGCTGCCAACAGGTTGTCATGAATCCCCTTACCTATTGCCCATTTTTCCTACTCCTAGAATCTTTTCCCTTGAATTCATCAGGAAAATAATTATATTCGAGACAGAGTATTTCTTGAAATTGCACAAAACATCCAACATCAAGTTCCCTTTTATCATTGGCCCGTTTATTTTCAAATCCAGATCATGCTTATCTCGGGTTCAAGCAAATCTCAAAGAGTTTGGTTTTGCATAGATACAGGGAAGAAGGTACGATCCACATCAAATCATATCCAAGAGAAGATTGATGAACAAACAGGCACCTTATGAGCATGAACATGTTGAAGTTTTTGATAAGATGGAAAATATAGAAGTATATGTTGATATGTAAGCAATCTTGCAACCAATTCAAACACATCAAGTGGAGGAAACCCTGCAACAAAGTCAAACAAAACAATTTTATCGTAAACTAATAATCAAAGTTCTTAAGATAAGTGTTTATAGCAAGAGAATTAGTTCAGAGGCCATGGGCATCAGTGATCAGTAGACTTCTCCTAAGAATATGAAAGTTTCACAACCAGCACAAATTGTAGATTTAGAAGAAGAAGAGCCTAGAAAACAAGTAAATATAGATATGGTGGAAAGTGGTACTAGCATTGTAGAGGTTGAAAAGGAAAGTAAACTACAAATTGAAGGTAGATCAAGAACCGTTAGTGGCAAGAAATACATCTTTGATAAAAACATCTGAGGCAGTTTATCAATCTAGAGAAGATTTGGAAAAACAATATGTTGAGAAGGGAAACACAGCTCTGGGTGAGATGAGGGATTTAGTCCCTAAAATGGAAAATATTTTGCAGCATAAATATTCTTTGTTCACAATAAGGGATGTTGAAAAGAGGACCTTTAACATTGCAGTTGTAGATGAAGACAAAGCATGTAAAATAAACATAAGATATGATAACATAAGTTCTCCAGAAAAGGTCAAATTCCATAAGCATGCTAGTGATATGTTGTATTCTGATTACTTGAGTTTAAGCTTGAAGAATTATAAACTATCATCTTATGTAATCAAATTGGAAGGAAAATTGAGGAAGTAAAAAGAATCTAGCAAAGCTTCACAGACTCAAGTCAAGAGGTTGGAATCTGAAGGCCCCCAAGGGTTGAAATCCTCATTGGGTGAGAAAGACAACTTAATTGAAATTTTGAAGAAGAAATTGAAAATGTCTACTACAGAGCATCCACAAACAATGGAATTGGTTGCTCTAAAATATGAAAAGGAAAAATTTCAACAAGAGACATTGGACTATAAATCTAGGCTATTGCATCTAGAACAAGAAAAGGTGAAATAATCAAAAGAGCAGACATAATTTCTAAACAAGGTTGTAGTTGCAACTCCTACAGTAGAATTTTGGTCAAACATTGAAGGACTTGTCTAGGATATGTCACAAGTTAGCTTGAAAGAAGGAGAAATCAAAGGACTAAAAGGAAACATAGAGAAATTTAAGCAGGAGATGCAGGAAAATGATGAAAGAATGGATCAATTCTAAAAAGAGAATGAAGTCCTGCAAGAAAGAATAGATAAATTGAAGATGAGGTTAAGAGACAAAGACCTATTGCAGGGGGTCAAGCATATCATCTGGGAATCTACAGTCACTGAAGCTGCCAATTTCATAGTATATTTGATTTTCATTAATGATAAAGACAGTATAATCATCAAAGCCAAAAGCAGGTGCACTGTTGTGAATGAAAATTTAGCAAAGAAACCATCAGAATGGGCCCAAAATGCCATAAATATACTCAACATTGTTCCTACTACATACCTTCAAACTATTAGGGTTAAAGATAGAAGTACATTGAGTATATGGGATAGGAGGGTCATTGATAAACATAACCTATTGAAATCAGTCCAAACCAAGGAAATGCAGATGGAACAGAGTGTACAGGAGTTCAAGGATTTGTTTGAAGAATTGTTTATCAAAGTAATTCCACCATTTTCTGATGGAAAGGGAAAATTGTATGATCAAGAAGAACACAATGCTCACCTGACTCAGTGCATAATGGATCACTCCAATTTTGAAACTCTGGAGGAAAATTTGAAAGAAGCTACATTAGTTGAGCATCTAATTACAAACTTTGAAATTCTAAATCAATTCAAAGCAGTCAAGCTTGGACTACCAATCATGTCATATGCTTCTTTCATTGACTTGGAAATTCTGATAAAGGAAATGGCAGATTATGATATTCCTTCTAAATTGCAATGGAAGGGAATTTTTAGGATGGGTAAGACAAAATGTAGTTTTCTAGGGCCCAGTAGATGATCTCCAAATGTCAGTAAATATGGAAGATCATGTGGAATACCAAATAAGAACAAGTGGCGAGGAAAGGAACTGAAATGCCAAAGAAGCCAGGATCCATATCAAGAAATGTTTCTTGTTGATCATTGTAACCAGTTCCCAAACCAAAACATTTTATTTTAATCATTGTAATCGGTTTCAAAACCAAAACGTTTCTTTGTAATCCTTATAATCAGTTTCAAACTGAAGGAGCTCAACTTATATAAATATTAGGAGTTCCAAATTTACTAGGAGTTGTAAGAAGTGAAAGGGAACAATTTTAGCTATCTGGAACTTGAATGTAATTTTGTGAAGATGAATAGAATACACATGTAGATGTCCTGAATTTTCCATGACAAGATTCTAATGTTGGTGGTATGATTTTCATCTTCTTTCTTCGTATGTATTTCATGTGTTCTTAAATTTCATTTTCACTATATTCTGTTTAAATTGGATAGTTAAAGGCCCAGAATTTGTCTTGTGATTCTCTCGGATAAAGTAATTTAAACTATGTTAAGTTCATCCTAACTAAGTCAGAATTCATTTTATTTAATTCTCTAATACAATTATATGTTTTTCCTTTCTTCTTACACTCTACAAATTACAAATTTATAACTCATATTTATCGCCTCATTAGCTTTTATCTTTTGGACAGTTCTATCAACCAGTCGGTGCTTCCATTCATTTTCATAAGTTCGACTCCATGGCCCTAAGTTTCCCTCCCCTTTCTTTCCAGGAAAATTATAAAAAAACCCTTCAAAGAAACAAAACCTAGCCATATATTTGTTAAAGAAAACTCATCTATTAAATACCACGTGGAGGAGAGAGCCCTCTCTGAGCTGAGCAGGCTAATACCTAGCTATAAAGTGGTTTGTAGGTTACCTATGTCGTTTGTTTTATACACCAAACAAATTTATAGAGTGCTAACATTTTGGCGCCGCTACGGGGGACGAAAGTGAAACCTTCCCTGGGAAAAGAATGGCAGGGAAAAGAATGACTTAAAGCTTCATATTCGATTCATGAGGGTGACAATGAATCAAACACCTTATTGTTTGAAACTAAATTTACCCTGGTGACTCAATTATAAAAGGGCCAATAGCATAAAGTGTTTGAGAAGAAATCTTGGCTCCCAAGAGAATTCATACCAGAAGAAATCCAAACCCAGAAGCAATAATCCATGTGTCTGATACTGAGAAACTTGTACACAAGAGAAAAGAAAGGCCAATAATCCTAGTTTTTTGTCTAGACAAAAATCTATCTTTACCTAAAGATGGATTAAAAAGCATTGAAGACCTTGATTTTGATTTGAAATTTGAGCAAACTCTGTTCAAAACTAAATCTGAATCCAGTTTGAATGAAATCATCTTTGATGAGAAGAGGTTACAAGATTTAATTTCAGCTGCCTTTATTAGGCCCGTTGTGATTCCTACTCAGAAAAATCAACCACTTCAAGTTATTCCTGCAGCTATGGCAGCTAAGTTTTCCTCCCTTTTTCTACCTGCTCAGTTACATGATTTACCTTAGGACTATAATCACAGGATTAAGTTGAATGATGTTGAAGGCAATGTGTGAGCCCAAAAACACTTCGACTGGTTCACTAATTTTGTAGACCTAGAAGAAGTAGATTATGAAGATGCAGAAATGAGATTGTTTGCACAAAGTATCACAGGTGAAGTTAGAAAATGGTTCAGAGCTCTCCCAACAGCAAGTATCCCATATTTTTCATCCTTTGAAACACGTTTTCTTTCAAAGTGGGGTGACAAGAAGAACCCCCTTTAGTTGCTAACTCAATACAACAACATGAGAAGGTCACCTGATGAAACAATACAAGAGTTTTTAGCTACATTTATGAAATATTACAACTCAATTCCTATTGAATTAAAACCTCCTCCCAGGGATGCTCAACTTAGATATGTCGATTCCTTTGAAAGTAATTTTTCTTTGTTGTTAAGATAAAGAAGATACAATTCAATAGATGGTAGGATGAGTGATGCAATAGAAGTTGAAGTAAATATGATGGCTTCGGGAAAGATCAAATATAATTCTAACAGAGACATAAACAAGGTTTAATATAAGGCACAACCTTCGACTTCATAGTCATCAGAAGAGAGATTTGAATTGATGATGAATACCGTGGAGAAACGCATGGAAAGGATGTCCTTAGATAATAAGACTAACACCAAAGAGAAGGCTAATTTTCAACCCAGAAATCAAAGGAGGCCAACAGTTCCACATATTAGACAAAGAGACCAGAGGAACGAGGGTGATCAACAAATAAGGCCTCCTTTTCAAAAAAAATATGTAAATGAAACTTTTGAAGACAATATGCATTGTTTTGATGGTGATGAAACAATGATGTTTTTAACTAAAGAAGAACATGATGAGTTCATGGATGCAAACGATGTATTCATCCAGGAGAATGATGAAAGGTTGTCAGTGGAAAATGAGATTACCAAAAATCACTGTATAATTCCATCATGCAATTCCAGAAACAATATAATCTTCAAAGAAAAAAGGTGTCTGCAAATCCTCCAAAGATAAATCCCACCAAAGAATCTCAAAATAATACACCTTCTTCGAGTCATCCTAAGAAGGAATCTGTTGCAAAGGATGTTGTGGAGAAAGGAAAGCAGAAGGAAGAACCTCCAAAGACATTACCTGAAGTAATAAAGAAGAAGGTCATCAAAGAGGTAGAAAAAACCTCATCTTCCTTTAACTTTGAAAGTGAGATGGCCAAAATCAAAATTTATGTTCCATTCAATAAGATGATAAATAATAGTGAATATAGAAATTAGATCATCAAGATGTTCAATATGGAAGAAACATTTGATACTTTAAATATACAATATGATCATCCTGCCATCTTGTTTGGCCGATGTGTAGAGGAAAATAATGATGTTGATGAGGTCCCTCCTTTCTATGTTAGTCTAAAGATTCATGATATGACTTTGCACAATGTTATGTTAGATTCAGGAGCATCCCATAATATGATGCCCAAGGTGGTCATGGACCAATTGGGTTTGGACATTACAAGGTCTTACAAGGATCTGTTCTCCTTTGATTCAAGGAAGGTGAAGTGTTTGGGCCTAATCAAAGATATGGTATTATCTTTGTCTGAAATTCCAGCAAAAAATATGGTCATGGATGTGGTGGTTGCTGATATCCCTCCTAAATTTGTCATGATGTTATCTAGATAATGGGCTGCAAATTTGAAAGGGACTTTGAAAATGGATATATCATATGCCACTATCCCTGTTTTTGGCAAAGATAGGAGGTTGTACAGGGAATTTTTGCTCAAATACATGGTCAGTAACAAAGCCCATCCAAACAACCATTCTATTTACTCTGTGGAGACTGAGATTGGTTCTTCCATTTTCTTTAATGATTTGAGTTTTGAAGAGAAGGTGCCAAAGAATGATATGAATACCAAATACAAATCTAATCAACAAACTAAGGAAATTTCAGATCAGCAAAACAATGCAGAAAATGAGATGTGGAACATGAGATTTGATGGAGCTATCAATAGAGAAGGAGCAGGAGTTGGTGTGTGGATTAACCCCCCTAGATTGAGCACAAAACATTGTTCTTACAATCTTGATTTTTATTTCACAAATAACATGGATGAATATGAGGCATTAGTGTTGGGATTGAAGACTTTAAAAGAAGTGGGTGCTAGGGGGATAGTTGTACATGGAGATTCTGAGTTGATTATAAATTAGGTAAAGGGTATATATCAAGAAAAGAATCTCAGATTAAGAGAATGTAGGGATATAGTGCTTGACCTTCTTGAAGAAATTTCATAATATAGTCTCTTAGTGATTCCAAAGTGGTAAAATCAGATTGTTGATGCTCTAGCTACTTTAGCCTCAGTTTTCAAAATTCTAGTTTTTCCTAACAAAGGATATGAGATTGAGTTCAAGCAAAAACCAAAGGTACCTAATAATATTAAGTACTTGCAGGTTTTTTAAGATGACAAACAAGTAGAAATTTTCCTTAATATGGATGGTGAATTTGTAAATTTGAATATTGATGAGGAATATTGTTATGAAGAACAAGTTGCAACTGTGTTCACAAATGATGATTGTTTCAAGAATCATATTGCTTGTAAAGACATAATGAAGCTAAAAAATAATATCATTCCCAAAGGCCTGGTCCCATTAGAAAAACTCTTTGACAACAATGATGTAGCTAGAAGTCCTAAAATTACTACTAATAATGAAGATGTTGAAGATTGCAACATTGGGACTCAGGAAGATCCCAAGATCATCAAGCTATCCAAGACACTTATCCCAGAGGTCAAGCAAAGGTATATCAATTTAATGAAAGAATTTATTGATGTTTTTGCATGGAGTTATGAAGATTTAAATATTTATGATACTAAGGTGATTCAACATGTGATTCCAATCAAGGAGGATCACAAACCTTTCAAGGAGAAATTAAGAAGAAATAATCCTTTGTTGCTGAAATTAATTGAAAAAGAGATAAAGAAGTTGTTTGAAGCCAAGATAATAGTGTCTTTGAGATTTTCTAATTGGGTGGAAAAACTAGTACCTGTTAGTAAGAAAGTGGGGAGATCAAATTATGTATGGACTTTCAGAATCTAAACAGGATATCTCTGAAGGAAAATTACCCACTTCCCAAGATGGATCACATTCTGCAAAAGGTGGTTGGTTCTTAAAAAATATCAATGATGGATGGTTTCTCTAGGTACAACCAAATCATGGCACACCCTAATGATCAGGAGAAGACAAACTTTACAACGCCATGGAACACCTTATGTATGTCAAAATGCCTTTTAGGTTCATGAATGCAGTGTAACTTTTAAACCTGTGAAGTAAAGCAATGCATGTAGATTCTTAAGAAAAATAGAATTTAATCAATAGCTCATTCACATAGTACACAAAAATTTATACCAGAAACCCTCAACCGGGAAAACCTTTCTTATATTCATTATATCAAATTTCACCATTCACTATACAATGTATATGTTGTAGGAAAATCTGCCTGCAGACAAGTAGATCGACCTCTAGAGCTTGACCTTAACCCTAGACAGAAAAATTCTTAACGTGGACACTGAATTCCTTTCAAATCTATCTAAACTAATACATGAGAAGGAAGGATGATAGAAGTACCTGTTATCGACGTTTGTCCCTGCACGCTCCGAGTTGCGCTCCAATATTTTGCTCCTCGCTGAGTTCTGCGGACAAAGCAAGATACAACTACTTCCTACTCTATTGATATTAGCTTGAAAACAGATCTATCATTGAATGATAAGTTCATGTAACATCAAACACAAACTAGAAAGAAACAGGCCAAGCTTATCATATTGATGAGAATAACGACAACAGTACTTACAATCGTAGATGCGAATGCGACAGCTTCGTCAAGTCCTCTTCGTCTAACCCTTGCCTAAAAGATCCAAGACCTGGATGATAGCAGCTTCACTGATCAATCTCCTTTGGCTGACAGTAAGTGTCCTCCAAGATCGTAAGTTTCACATGTTCAATTCTTCCCCCTTTCCACCATCATAGAGCCTGCTTATATAGGTTGGGAGGAGCCTAACCTCTTGAGTTATGTTTAGAAATAGTTGGGAACCTTATCCATAGATCAAGGATTTGTTGATGAGAATAAGAATTCGAGCACAACAGCCTCCTAATCTCGAATGTTCCTTCCCTTATTCTTCTCAACGGGTTAACAACTGACCCAAAATAGGGAGCGCTCCTTCAGAAGGGTTCTCAAAGCATTGTAGTGCTCTTTGGAAGGCGTTAGGGAAGCGTCAGTGCTCTTAAGATGAACAACGCTCCTCCAAAAGGGTCTAGGGAGCGTTATAACACTCCCTAAGACATTATAAGGGAGCGCCAGCGCTTCTACAGCTGCATTAGGGGAGCATTCCCTCTCCAAACCTCAGTTTCAGAGCTCCTTTCAGGTGTCAAGATTCTTTTGATCCCAGTGAACCAGTTCTCTTCCTTCAAATGAGTCATATGATGTGCCATAAGTGCTTCCTTAGTGTCGTTATCACGGTATCATGTTTGACCTTCATTTGTGACAGCAGTGATCAACTTGCGACACTTGCAAAAGTTGATAGGGAAGATATGACACTTACGACAGTTGATAGGGACAATGCGACACTTATCCATCTGAACAATTTTGATGTGTAGCAGAATGCCCCCCAACTGATGACTGAAATGCTTTGTAGATGTTCAAGCAAGGGTATAGACTCGGATAACCTGAAGAAAGCTGTACGCAAACATCCAACAAATATCATGACATGTTTCAAAACCCAAGGCCGACATACCTATGCTTGGATGACTCAAGACCCAGTAGGATATGGCCGCCATAAAATACACTGCGGATCCATAATTGTATTGATAAAAAGGGTATAGCCACCGAGAATACACTGTGGATCTATACTTGCATGACATGAACCGATCGTAGCCACGAAGAATACATAGTGGATCTACGAGATGAAAAGACATAGCCACGACCAATACAAAGTGGATCTATGTAACAGTATATGTGCTTTTAGTCCAGAACTCCTTCGCAACCTGGGCGAGGCATATATCAAAGTGAATTACTCACCCCAGGGTCTTCATACCAATCCCAACATGGTATGAATCTGACCATGTGAATAGAGGTTTTGGTGTCGAACATAGCAGAAACCACTTGATTACCGGTCGATGAGGTAAACCGTTAACAAGTGCGAGGGAGATCACCATTAATGTCAATGATTCCCAAGGTACCGTAGTACATTCCACCAGATGTGAATAGATGAGCTGAAGTCGAACATTCGTGGAATCATTCGATCA
>ML828284.1:240568-250892 GCA_009831015.1 Picea engelmannii
GAGGGCTCAAACATTTTTTCTAAGTGCCCCTTTCCTGCTAGCGCCAATAGTCTTCCAGCGGGTGGTGTCCACTTGAGCATTGCAAACACAAGTAGCAAGTATCCATATGTGAAGGTACCACCTTTCTCCTAGGATTCCTCACAAGCCACAAGTAGTTCCTCCAACAAGTAGCTACACCATTTGAAGACAATGCCATTGGTACAAAAAAATGCCACTGATAATGCATCTAGTGTGCATTATCCCTTATAGTAAGACCTCGTGACTTTGCTAGCTATTATGTAGTAGCTAGTCCTAACCGTCTCCGGTAGTATGGGTTCTATATTGGTTGTGCACCCCCCCTATGCGTTTGGAACCTTTCATATAGGTTGGGCTCCCCTTTCTTCTTATCATGCTTGCTGGGACCCTGGGATCCTTTGGACACATCCTCACCCTCAAGGGATAGTCCAGTGAGCTAGTGGATGTCTTCTACATGGATTGGATATCTCCTATCCAACCACAAACTTTTGTCATGCACCCTGTTTATTAGGAGCTTATTACACCGCTCAACTTCACGAGTGGTGCAGAACACTGGTAAGTGCCTGAGGTTCATGATGGTTTAGTTGAAAAATTTTACGAATTCAGGATTTGGAACAAACTGCATGCCTCCTAACTCATCTGGAGATATACTCCATAAAATGTCTATGTTCATTTGAGGGAACAATACTTGGTATGTTAAGTCGAGATCGAGGAGCTTGACCTACTCCACCCTTCCTTTGAGATCACCCATGACTTCAATTCAAGGGTCACATGGCTCATCTGCTACTGCATCCTTGGACACGGCGCTTCGACTCCCTGTAGCTCTCGACATTATGAATATGGACTATAAAAAAATTCCTTAGGCGAAACAAGGATTGGGGATCACGACTAAGGGTCGAGGGATTACATAGGTTTTCTCACTCTACAAAATTTGGAAATCGCTAAGTGCTTTCTGGGAAACAATGTCTCCTACAATGAGTTCTCAAAGCCTTATAGTCAGGCTTATCTAGAAAATTCAATAATAACTATTGTTCATCATTACCCTATGGATGCAACTTGGATCTGAGTTGTCCAACGGGACTGGCTAACGGGGTAAATCCTATTAGTCAATTATGGCATTTACTGTGCAAGTTGGACAGATATGTGGTCGATTTCAGACCTTATCGTTTGACGGATGAGAATCAAGATGCGAATACCGATGGCATCTTCGTGTATCACATCTTTATGGCTTAACTGAATTCAAATGGGTTAGTGTAATAGCAATAAAGGTTGTGACTGGACTGGGCTCATGTGGCACATGGACTTAGATTGCATCTGAATTTTCTCTCCCTCCGACCACAAAAGGGGTCCCCATCATATTGATAATTGTCATTAATAGGTTCTTGACACTTGTGATCCTATGTTGTTGAGTAAGCATTTCTGCATCAAACAACACTTAAACAAAAAAAATAAAAATGAACTACATGTCGTGGCACATTACTACACACATCGACTTTATTAACTGAATTTACGGAAATTGCAAAAAAAATCAAATCTAACTATTAAACATGCTCCTTCGGAATAGAGAAACAATCCTTTAGCTCAGTTTTGAGACATATAGGTTTTGAAGAGAGCACCATTCACCCATCCTGGTTGCAACATACCATCCAATTGCACAAGTCTGACTGCTCCAGATGGTCGAATCTCCGCAACTATAAATGGTCCCAACCAATGCATGTGCAACTTGCCTGGATGCTTTTGGTACCAACTGTCATAGAGTAGGACCTTGTCTCCTTGCACAAATACTTTAGTCTTAATGTGTCTGTCATGCAAATATCTCTTCCTTTCTTTCTCAACTAACTAATGGATGTCTGCCAAAAACATGGTCTCTTTGAGTTCTTGTAACTCCATGAGTCTTTGCGCAACTAATTATTCCTCTGACATGTGTGTGATATGTGCAATGTACAAACTTGAAGGAACCATAATCTCTTTCCAATAAACTAGTTGAAATGGAGTGTACTTATGGAACTTCTTTTTGTTTGGCCTCTACACCCATAGTACTGTTGGAACTATGTCATCCCAATCTTCCTTGTTTATGCAATAGACCTTTGTTAACCCTCTCTCCAGAATCTTGTTAAACACCTCTATTGTTCCATTGGCTTGTGGGTGGTATGGGATAATTTTATGATGTTGGATCAAGAACTTTGATGTCAGCTTTACTATGGTACTACTGATAAAATGATCTCCCTGATCACTGTTCAAACTCCTAGGACATCCAAATCGAGTGATCTTATTTTTAAAAATGAACCTTGCAGCGGTATCGGTAGAACAATCCTGAACAGTTGTTGCCTCATCCCAATGTGTAAGGTAGTCAGTTGCGGTAATAATGTACCTAGCCTTTGAATTCATCTCATCATGATGGCTTACCCACTCTTTGACAAACATCGCATGATATAGCATATGCCTTTTCATCCTTAAATAGTGTGTCCCACCACAGTCCAACTTGGAGAACTTTCTACGCAGTGGCCTTTCCTCCCACATGACCTCCCGCAACTCCATTGTGGCACTCCCATAGGATATCTTTTCTTTCATGATCCAATACACATCTCCTAAGGATACTATCTATTCCTAATTTATACAATTTCCCTGCAATCAAATGATAGTTTGTTGCTCTAACCACCATATGGAGTTTGTGTTGATTAATTGGGCTGGTTGTCATTGATTTCAACCCTTGAAGAAACTTTGATAGCGAATTATGGTAGTACAAAGGTTTGGGTAATGGACACAAGTTGTTTTGATGTATAATGGCATGTGTTTCGATATATTTGTAGGTAAGACTATTCTAGATAGATATTACATGTCATGCCATTTCTGGTGGTATGTGGAACGTCGCATAACTCCTCACAGTTTGAGAGTTATGGCCTTACGAAGTTGGAGGACCCTCATTTGTTGACTTGAAGCCCCAAAAGGTCAAAGAAGTCAAAGTTCTTGCAAAGAAGAAATTATTTAAATAATAAAGTGAAGTGACAAAGTCAAAGAGGATTATTTAAATAATAAAGTGAAGTGACAAAGTCAAAGAGGATTATTTAAATAACAAAGTGAAGTGACAAAGTCAAGGAGGATTATTTAAATAATAAAGTAAATGGAGAACTTTCTAATTATGGAAAGTGGTTATAAGAAGGTTAACCCTAAAATGAGGAAAATGGGTTAAGTACTCAAGTGGCTATTGGATATATGGACAAGTGAAAAATTGGGCAAAGTTGGACATAGGTGACTATGTGGAGAAAGTGGCTATGTGAAAAAAGTGGTCTAGAAGATGTTTCTAAGGAAGTTACATGCAAGTATAAATAAGAGGCAAGGCTCTCTCATTTCAATCACACTTGAGCATATTGAATATTTATAGGTGACTGAGGTAACCAAAGGATATCTAAGTCAAATTTCAGAGGGAAGGTGAAGTAAAGAAGGCTAGAATTCAAAGGAGGATAAATTATTTTGGTGATGCTTTCTAAGATCCATACAACAAATATTCTATGTGGGGAATGATCTACAAGTTCTCTCTCTAGAATAAGACAAAATTCAACAAGTTAAGGAAGGTTTGTAGGTTGAGGTACAGGTTGGTGCATGGTTGATGCACATGTTTATGGTACAAGTTCATTACAAGTTGAGGTACAGGTTGATGCACAGTTGATGCATGGTTCAGATTATTGGTACAAGTTGTTTGGTGCAGGTTGATTGGTACAGGTTTACAACAGTATATCGCACAGTGATAGTGTGATAGTGGTTCCATCATTCTACTTATACGTTAGGGCGGTTGGACAGGTGGGTGTAGCCACCTTCCAGTTGTGGTTGGAGAACATAGGGGGTTGTAGCATCCTTCTGGTTGTAGCCAAAGAATTGGGGATTTGGAGCTTCCCTCAGGTTGTAGCTTGAGATACTAGGGGGTTGGAGCTTCCTTCCAGTTGCAGCTAGAAAACATAGGAATTTGGTGCTTCCAATGAATGTAATTCCTTAAGACATATAAGAAAAATCATTTTGTGGTTTTCTCCCACTTTGGGTTTCCAGGTAAAAACATTGGTGTACCGTGTATGTGTATGATTGTTCATTTTTTCATTTTTTATTTACTCTGCAAATATTGGATGATAATTCTACATTGATATAACACTTGCATTATATGGTTAACAAGGATTATATTGCTCTATTATTGATTCACCTTCCCTCTCAGTAATCCAACAATTGGTATCAGAGAAGGTTCCTTCAGAAATAAGTTTAACCACTGAAAGGTAGATCATGGAGAGCAATAACATGTATAAAAATGGAATACCACAGTTGGATGGACATAAGTATGCATTTTGGAGCATAAGGATGAAAACATTTATATAGGCACAAGGATTTGAAATTTGGAAATCAATTGTAGATGGATACACAGCACCAACAGTTCCACCGACAAATGACAAAGTAGTGAAACTCATTTAGAATAATTCCAAATCCACAAATGCACTTATGAATGGTCTTGGAGAATCAATATTCACCAAAGTTGCACATTGTAAATCTAATAAAAATATTTGGAAAAAACTTTGAAATAATTATGAAGGATATTCAAAAGTTAGACCAACAAAGCTTCAGACTTACAGAGGTCAGTTCGAACAAATAAAGATGAAGGAAGATGAGGATATTGCATCTTACTTTTTACGAGTCAATGAAACAGTAAATCAAATCTTGGGATTGGGAGAAGAAATCAAATAATTTTTAATTGTACAAAAGGTACTAAGATCTCTTCCTATGAGATTTGACCCTAAGATATCAACACTAGAAGAAAGAGCAGATCTAAAGTCAGTAACCATGGATGAACTACATAGAATCTTCACAACATATGAAATGAGAACTAAACATGAAAATCTAGATATAAAAGAAGCATCCTTCAAAGCATCCAAAAGGTCAAAGAAAAAGGGAAAGAAAAAAGAAAAATAACATAGCAGCAACAGTGATGTCTCATAAGATGATGAAGAAGTGGCCAACTTTGTTAGAATATTGAACAAGGGAACCAACGACATGTATAGAGGTAAGCTTCCTTTGATTTGTTTTAATTGTGATGGTATTGGTCATTTTTCTAACAAATGTCCTCATAAGAAAAAGACAAATGATGAAGGTTACTCAAACAACAAACAAACATATAAAGGAAAAAGAACCACAAAGAATTTTTTCAAGAAACTCTTATGCACCAAAGAAGACATCTCATCATGAGATGAAGATGAAGTCAATGACAGTGAGAAAGAAAGAGTTCTATTCATGGAAGTAGAAGAATATAATAAAGAATACTCCAAAGAAGAATATGAAGAGGCCGAAGAAGAATATGAAGAGGTAGAAGTTGAATACCGAGAAAAATTGTCATGTGCCATAGAATTTATCAGAAGAGAAAAGAAGAAAAACAAGAAACTACAAGTAGAACTAGACAAGAAAGACGACACTCAGGAACTAGAACAAATGATCACAAATTTGAAGGTTCAAATTGAATAAGATAAAAGACTTGAAGAATCACTCAAAGAACAGCTAGAAAGAAGAGACAAGATCATTGGAAATTTGGAAGAAGAAATTGTCACATTAAGAAAGGATCTTCAAAAGAAAAATGTGCAGAACAACTCAAAGGTTTTGAATGACATTATCAACAGTCAAAAACCCCATCATGACAAGTCTGGACTTGGATACAATAAGACAGAAAAGGGATCAAGATCCAAAACAACAAAACAAGAAACATATCCAAAACCATGGATGATTTTAGGGGCTAAATTTCACTCATGGGATAATTTTCCATGTTTTTTCCTATTAGGATTTTCTATTCTAAAAACGATTCTCTCAAATTCTAAAGGATACAATTGTTTTACTTTAAAAGTCGCCAAAATTTTATACAAACTATATAAAATCCTTATACATTTGAATATTTTTACAAAAATATCTCCAAACATTTTATAGTTGGCATATGAAGGATTAGTAATATTCATCAAGGTTTATACATTTTAAAATATATTTTCATCCTTAAAATCATCCATGTCCAAAACCTATGCAAAAACAATCAAAGGGGATAGGAAGTTCTACAAAGAAAATTACAGGGACACTCCTCCACCGAGAAGATTCATATTTTAGAATCAACAACCCATAGAAATAGATAGGCCTCAGAAAGAAGAAGGATTCATAAGAGTACTTCCCTTCAAAATATATTCAACTCCCAGGTATCAAACTATCTTTTTTGTTTTATGTTATGCATGTAATAATTTTGGACATAAAGTTGTGAATTGCAGAGCTAACAACGGGAACATAAACAACTTTGAAATTCATACAACATGTTTGAATGTTTGAGCACTGAAGTGGAATGCTATAAATGTAACAACTTTGGACACATGGCCAAATATTGCAGAATGACAATCCCTCCTAGAGAACCACAACAGAGCAACAACAGTCATAGACAACAACCTTAGAAAAGGAAATGGGTAAGAAAGCATAATCAATATAGCAATGAATAATGCACACTAGCTCTACAAGCTAAGCAGAAGAAATGTGGTTGCTATGTTGACAGTGGTTGTTGAAAACATATGACAGGTGATAGAGACATGTTTCTTACATTAATAAAGGAAAGAGATGGATCAGTATCCTTCGGAAATGATGATTCAGCTAAAATCATTGGAAAAGGCATAGTTAGAATTGGGGACAAGAATGCCAAGAAAGAAAATGTTATACTAGTAGAAGATATGAAACAAAATATTCTAAGTGTGATTAAAATGTGTGACCAAGGTCATAAAGTTACTTTCAATTCACAAAAGTGAGAGATAAGAAAAGAAGGTTCAGGAAAATTAATTGCAACAGTTGCGAGAACTTCAAGCAACATATATGTATTAAGTGAAATTGGAACTGAAAAGTGTTGCATAGGAAAGGAAGATGAAAGTTGGCTATGGAAAAAAATAATGGATCACATACATTTTGATAACCTTGTCAAAGTCAACAAAATGGAAGAAGTTAGAGAAATTCCCTAGATCACGAAACCAACCAACACTTTATGCAAGCATTGTCAACAAGGAAAGAAAACAAAGACCAAGTTTAAGTCAAAAGAATATTCAACAAAAAGACCACTAGAAATTGTGCATACTAATCTAGTTGGACCAATTACAACAAAGGGTTTAAAAGGTGAGAAATACTTTATGTTATTAGTTGATGATTATACAAGAATTACTGCATTTTTATTTCTCAAGAATAAGTTAGAAGCTTTTGAAAACTTCAAGGTCTACAAGGAAATGGTTGAAAATTAAATGGATTCAAAAATCAAATGCTTAAGATCTGATAATGGAGGAGAGTTCACTTGAAAGGAATTTATGAACTATTGCAGCAGGCATGGAATAAAAAGGCAATTCTCTTTTGCTAGGACACCTCAACAAAATCGAGTTGTTGAAAGATAGAACATGACAGTACAAGTAATAGCTCGAACAATGCTAATGGATTCCAAATTGACAGATATCTTTTGGACACAAGCAGTTCATACGACAATTCACATTCAAAATAGAGTAATGCTAAGAAACAACACTGAAAAAACTCCCTATGAGCTATGGAAAGGAAGACCAACAAATGTGAAGCACTTCAGAGTTTTTGGAAGAAAATGTTACATCAAAAGAGAAGATGGAAGAATGGGAAAGTTTGACTCTCGTGTGGACAAAGGAGTACTTGTTGGTTACTCAAGTACAATCATGGATGATTTAGGGGCTAAATTTATCTCATGGGCTAATTTTCCATGGTTTTTCCAAAAATGAGATTCGTTATTTTAAAAATGATTCGCCCAAATTCTATAGGATAAAATTACTTTACCTTAAAAATCGCCAAACTTTTATAAAAACTATATAAAATGCTTAGAAATTTGAATATTTAAAAAAAAATGTCGCCAAACATTTATAGTTGACATATGAAGGATTAATAATATTCACCAAGGTTTCTACATTTTAAAATAAATTTCCATCCTTAAAATCATCCCTGAGTACAATGAAAGCATACAAGTGTTACAACTTGATATTGAACAAAGTTGTGGAAAGCATCAACGTAAAAATTGATGAAACAAGTAAACAATAATTAAAGGAAGAAGAAAATGAATCAATGAAACAACTTTACGAAGAAGAAGCAAAAGATGAAAAAGAAGTAGAAGGGGAAGATGAAGAGGATCTGATGGAAGCAGAAGAGAAAGTTCAGCAAGTGCCTCCAAAGACACCTAGAAGACGAGTATAGAAGAATCGTCCTTCAAATAAGATTATCGGAAACAAAGATGTAGGAGTTGAGACTAGAAGAAGAATCTATTCACCAAAACAAATGCACCTATCACTCTCATCTACGACTGAACCAACATGGTTTGAAGAGGCCAACAAGGATGATTTTTTAATAAGGCCATGGATGAAGAATTGGATAAAATAGAGAAAAATGAAACATGGGAATTGGTTCCAAGACCAAAGGATAAGAATGTGATCGACACAAAGTGGGTATACAGGAATAAATTGAATAAAGATGGACAGGTTACAAGGAACAAATATAGATTGGTATGTAAAGGATATGCACAGTTTGAAGGAATCGACTTTGAAGAGACATTTTCCCCAGTTGCTAGAATGGAATAAATTTGATTTCTTTTAGCTTATACATGCTCCAAAAATATTGAATTGTATCAAATGGATGTAAAATCAACTTTTCTAAATGGGGAAATTGAAGAATAAGTCTACATTGAACAACTAGAAGGATTCCAGTTGTCAGAGAACGCAAATTATCTGTGTAAATTAAAGAAGGCCTTGTATGGTCTAAAACATGATCCTATATAATGGTACTCTAGACTAGATAAATATCTACAACATGCAGGGTTCAAAAACGAAAGTGCAGACAATAACCTCTACATCAAGGTAACTCAAAATAGTATTTTATTAATTGAAGTTTATGTTAATGATATTATTTTTGGATGTACTGATGACAAGTTAAGAGGGAAATTTGCAAAGGACATGCAGAATGAATTTGAAATGTCATTACTTGGAGAACTATCCTTCTTTTTGGGTCTTCAGATACGTCAAAGAAACCAAGGAATTTTTATTTCTCAAACCAAGTATATTAGAGAAATACTAAAGAGGTTCGGAATGAAATATTGCAAACCAGTTATCACTCCCATGCAAACCAGTTGCAAGTTGAGAAAAGATGATGATTCAAAGTCTAGAGATCAGAGGAAATACAGGTCAAGATTGGTAGCCTACTATATGCGACAATATCCATACCATATGTAATGTAGGAAGTTGTACAGGTGACATGATTTCAAGAAGCACCAAAGTAATCGCATGTATTAGTAGTGAAGAGGATTTTCAGATATCTCAAAGGAACATAAGAGTTTGGATTATGGTATCCAAAAGGAAAGGATCTATCACTTATTGCCTACACAAATGCATATTGGGTAGGTTGCATTGATGAACAATGAAGCACCAGTGGAGAAACAATCTACTTGGGTGAGTTTTTAGTATCATGGCCAAGAAAGAAACAATCATTATTATCTTTATATTTAGTCGAGGCAGAGTATATTTCTGCAACAACATGTTGTACAAAGGTTATATGGATGAAACAAAATCTGATAGATATACAGGATGATTATGATGAGCCCATTCCAATCTATTGTGATAATACAAGTGCCATCAGTATCTCAAAGAACCCGATGATGCACTCCAAGACGAAGCACATTCCAATCAAGTATCACTTTCTATAGGAAAAGGTTGCAGAAAACAACATCAAAGTTGAATATGTGGGCACCAAAGAACAAGTGGAAGACATATTTACAAAACTGCTTCCACGTGAATCCTTTGAGTATCTTTTCTAGTGACTCAGAGTTATTTCTACTCCAAAATGAATGCTTTTGAATGATTATCTTATATGTCTTAGATATACATGAGGAAGCACCATAAAGAGGACAGTTCAGGTTGGGAGATCAAATGAGTCAATTAGAGGGAGCATACCCAAACGAAAAGACACCTTTGCCATTGATGAGAAAGGGGAAGATATTTATCAGATGCAGAGGATAAAGGCATGGTTCTAGGGGGAACGTTGGTCATAGAGATGCAGCCATGGTTCTAGGGGGAGCATGAGTGATGTGATTTCAGTATTGCATCAGAGTGTTTCCATCAATGCCAAAGTGGGAGATTGTCAAGGATGATTTTAGGGGCGAAATTTCGCCCATGGGCGAAATTAAGGGGCCCCCAAATTTTTGTTGGGCGATTTTTTGTATTATAATGGTTTTTTAAAACTTTTTTCATTCGCCCATAATTTATTTTAAAAGAAAAAACGT
>ML828285.1:21690-59894 GCA_009831015.1 Picea engelmannii
CTTTTTAGGTGCATCATGCTCCTGTGTTTCCTCTTTGTCAGGAGAGGTAACATCAGCTATGGTAGGTTCCACTACTCTCCCAGATAGAAGATGTATATCATTGCATTATGCAGGGAGGAGGGAAAGTGTGGGCTAGTTATAAACATCAATGCATTGGACGGCTTTATTATTTGGGTTGGGGTTAGGTTGTACAGGTAGCTGGGGTCTTATTGTTTGGTTAATTGGAGGAGTACCTGCTGGTAAGGAGAGTGGTTGTGGGAGTTGAGGTAATTGATTTTGAAAGGGGGCTTATTGTCCTCTCCAATTTTGATTCCACTGATTTTGATATGGTTGTTGTTGTTGTGGAGGCCAAGGGGTCCATGTGGAGGGATCAACAAAGGGTGGGTTATTTTTTTGCATGGGTGGGTACGTTTGTTGCATGGGTGGGTAGTTCATTTGGTTAGCGTATTGCATCTGATTGAAGGGGGGGTAACTCATTTGATTATAAGCAGAATAATTATTCCAACGATTAAATGGCATGTTAGAGTTCATACCTTGTCCTCGTGGTTTCCATTGTCTCCTTTGAGTCATCAGATAGACAGCTTCAGCTTCTTCGCCCGTTGGTTGCAATGCTGCCTTAATACCTGGTAAAGATGGACAATTTTGGGTATCATGATCTTTGTCACAAATAGTGCAGATAGGTTTCCTATCCAGTGGACATTCTCTTTTTGGGTGCTTATCTCTACATTGAGGACAAAAGATAGACAAGGCTGCTTCTGCTTCTTCTTGCTTTTTCTTAACCTGCAGGGTATCCATTTGTGAGGCAAAAGAGCTCATCATTTCAGTCTTGAAATCTTCAAGCAAATTACCTATCTCAGCTCTTGTTGCTCCTCTGCTAGCTGATTTTTGGACTCTAGAGAATGTAGTATCCCTGCTATTCGATCTGTTTCTTGCAGCTCCCCTTGAACATCTTTTGCATAAATTGACAATTTCATCATATGATTCTTTGGATATGTCTCATTTTCCAAGCATGTTCATCATATCCAGAGAGTCATCCCTTACCCCCTTTAATAAAATGGTTTTGAGAATATCCTTACTTACATCAGGATGATTGGATCTTTGCAGATTATATTGAAGCCTCTCTACAAAGTCTTCTAGATTCTCGTCTTCTTTCTACATCATTTTAAATAGCTCCTCTTTTTTTTCTCTCGTTCTGCAGTAGTCCTGGTACTTGTTCAGAAATTTCTACTTCATTTGGTCCCATGATGTGATTACGTGTTCTCCAAGGCTCATAAACCATCTGAGGGCATTCCCTTTTAGTGTTGCTAGAAATAACTTTAGTTTCTGAGCATTAGAGGTGTAATCGTAGCTTCTACGCAATATATCAAACTCAAACAGAAATTCATTAGGATCCTCTGATGATAACCCATGAAAATTTGGCAATGCTGAGAGTGGAATATTTTTCATGGGGGATGTTCCTCTAGGGAAATCACCAATAGGAAATCCTAATGTAGAAAAATAATTTTCATCTTTTACCTCTCCTTCAGGATCTACCTGCTCTTGATGCAGTCGCTCATTAAACTCATCCATATTTTCTTCTGTTTTCTCCCCTGCTACACTTGCTCTGTCCTCAATGTCTCCTTCTGGCTTTTGTACTGTCTCCGGACTCCAAACTTCTTTCCATGTTCCAAAACTTGCTCGAAATGAAGGCTGGGAATTCTTTTGAAGATTTGGTCGTTGAGCAGCAGATTCAGACTTGGATGCAATGTCGTCAATGAAAGTCTTTCTTCCTCCTTTTCCTTTTCCCTTGCCACCTGTAGGGTTAGTATCCTTGGGGTTTTTGTGGTCTTTCATGCATTCTTTTTATCTAAAGAAAAGAAAATCACAAATGCTTCTGAAATCTATAGCTATCTTCCCCGGCAACGGCGCCAAAATGTTGGTCACTATAATTGCTTAATTAATTTTAAACAACCAAGTGAAACATAAATTATCAACCCAGGGAAGTATTTTGTTTCAAAGATAGCCACGCACAGTATATTATCAATCCCAAAAGCAACTTAGTGTTGTAGTAAAGAAATCTATACTAACTATACTTGCTTGAATGAACTGAAGATCTGAATTAAATCACAGGAAAGTAATCTCCCTATTGCAGTCCTTAAAGATCAATCTAAGAATCCTGGATTACATTAAAATAATACTTGCAATGGGAAAGAACAACTATTCTGCAATCAGAGAACAGGACCCTTACTCTCAAACATAGACTTCAGCATTAACACTCTTTCATGAAAACAATAATGCAGAAAACAATTAACTCTATCTAACAGAAAACAAAGCACTTAGTTCCTTTCTGTCTAAGCAGGAGCCTTGAGCCTTACTTCTGTTTTAGCACACTTGTGAATTTGAGGTCTACAGAAAACAGGGTAGTCTGATTCCTTTCTTTCTGAGCAGGGATCTCTAACCCAGTTTTGGCTAACACCAAGGAAAGTCTACAGAGAACAGGATGCTTTGGTTCTTTCCTTTCTGAGTAGAAACCCTTAATCCAATCCCAGGCTAACACAATTGCAAAGGCAAAGGAAATCTACAGAAGACCAGGTGTTGTGGTTCCTTTCTATCTAAGCAGGAACACTTTAACCAAATCTCTGGCTAGCACACTTGCAGGGATAAAGGAAATCTACAGAAGACCAGGTGTTGTAGTTCCTTTCTGTCTGAGCAGGAACACTTTAACCAAATATCTGGCTAGCACACTTGCAGGGATAAAGGAAATCTACAGAAGACCAGGTGTTGTAGTCCATTTCTGTCTTAGCAGGAACACTTTAACCAAATCTCTGGCTAACTCAAAGGAAAAGGAAATCTACAGAAGACAAGGTGTTGTAGCCCCTTTCTGTCTGAGCAGGAACACTTTAACCAAATATCTGGCTAGCACACTTGCAACAGGAAATGAATTCTACAGAGGGTATGATGTCTTGATCCCTTTTTGTCTGAGAAAGGACCCTTAACCAATTCCCTACTAGCCTCACAAAATCATCACACAAGATTGATAAAAAGAATTATGAATTTCATTCATTAACTAAGACAGAGTCAGTCGTGTTTCAGCAAAGCGGAATTCATTAAAACAGTGTTTCAGCAAACGATAGTTAAACAAAACGTAAACATAAATTATACTAGCACAGTTCTATCTAATGGGTGAATCTTGTGATTAAGGTGGGTCCTCCCTTCTCACAAGATTCCCCTGAACAAGAAGCTAGAGAAGAATACTCAGAGCAGTTTTATATTCATCTGTCGAAATGTCACATTACAAATTGAAAGAATATGATACGTCCCGCTTCTCTGGAGTTGCTTCAATGTATCAAAACTTGGATCCCCCCGAATGGTGATTTCCCCTGAATTTAAAGAGGAAATCCATTCGATACAATCATTACAAAGCATATCTGAATCCTATCCTAAATCAGATCTTCTTTCTAAATCAGCATAGGATGTCCTATTCTTACGCAACTGATTGTTGTTACAGGAGCTGAACGAGGTATTGCTATTACGGCTGGTGTAACAGCTCCTTCATTGCTGCTGATGTTGTTTCAGCATCGCAATTCACGGGCTGTTTCAGCCACGTGAATTGCGCTCTTGACTGTGTCGGCCTTGACCGTTAACTGTAACGACTTGTGTTTCAGCATCATTGGCGGTCTCCTTCTGTGTTTCAGCATTGCAATTCTGAACTGTGTGACAGCTCCATGCATCCTCGAACTGTGTAGCAGCTCCGTGTTCGACATATGCGACCTCAGACTGTGTAGAAGCTTCGTGTTTCGGCATATGTGACCTCGGACTGTGTAGCAGCTCCGTGTTTCAGCATCAGGACAGTTCTGTGTTTCAGCACAGGCCTCAAATGATAATCTGTAGTTATGGACACTTATGCACTTCTAATCAATAGTTTAGTACGAGAGTAATGTAAAATATCATGAAAAACAAATTAAACGTGTAGAAATGAGAAAGGACGTTATATACCTTGGAATGATCAGATGAAGTGATAATATGAGTCTAAATACAGGTGATCAAGGATATAATAATGGCAAAAATTCTGGGGAAAAAGGGTACATTGTGTGGTCCTAACAAGAATTAGTTGTCAAGGTTGAAAGAATGCAAAAAGGTTTGGAGGACCTATCCATGAAAGCAGAATGTATATCCACCCACGAAGTAGTAAGGGGAGGGATATTAACTTCAAACCCTCTGAGAACACATCAGCAACATGAAGCTACCACGCTAGAAGAATATAAGAATAAGAGTGGAAAGAGAAATATAGAAATAGTTAGAGAGACTCAGATCACAGGAAATAAGGCAATGAAGCTCAGTAAGAAGAAGGTTAAGTTGGAAAAGCTACAAGAAGTTACAGAGAACAGATGGAAGATTTCACAGATTGGAACTTCGTAGGAGGCAGGTTTGTAGGATTTGAACCTCGTCGAAACAAAAAAACCACATAGCATGGGACTTCTCCATGGTGAAGATATATGACCATTAGAGGCACCTCGACCGTTAGAAAAACTCTACATAATGGATAGGAAATATGTTTATCGATGGATAGATCGCTGATACTGGGCCATAAAGGATGAATTCACATTGATTGAGGCATTCCTGTTTGTTGGAGGAATCTGTTACGACACTTGCTTACTTAACCCATCAGACGTTACCCAGGGACCACTTTTTGATACCCATGATTATCTGAGAAAAGAGACAAAGTGACTATGTGTGTCAAGATGTGCTATCAGACCTTGCCATTTTTTTTACCCCGCTATCCCTTCACCTACTCTGACTTATTTGTTCACAGTGAGAATGTTAGCCGACGACATCGAGCTAGAGAAATATATCAAAGAAGTTTTGAAGAATTTTATGGCTGATAAAGCCATGTTTGAGGTAATACAGGCATGGTCGACCAGGGGACTGTAGGATTCTCCCTCTACTCGACCTCGTTCAGGCCGTGTCAACCCCACTACTAAGAAGTGAATCAAGCATCATGATGATCTGTCTAATGCAAAGCAGATCATGTCGGTCTTGCCTGATTATATCTAGCCCTTGGCTGGCATGGTCAACCATGACAACATCTCACTGGATTTCAAGTACACATTGATCACCATGTACATCCTGGAGGGGATACACATAGAAGGAAGCAAGTTGGGATAGATCCCATCTCTGAAGAATAATAATTTCAATCTCAGTGACAGGAAGAACTACATGATGCTCGCACTGCATAGATATTTCATGAAGATGACTGGGAAGAAGCCTTGCATAGTCTCCCAGACATGGATTAAGGAGCTCGTGTAGTCCACGATATTGAATGTCATGAAGATCCCTCATTTTGCACAACATCAAGAGGTTAACGCTTGTGTTAAAATCCTCTTGTTGTGCTATCATGGAGGATACCTATGGCTTGAAAGGCGCATTACTTTCGATCTGACACTGATCCACATGATCACAAGACTAAGCATGCAGGGACCTAACCCTCAAAAATTCTACACAGGGAAGGCTTCAGACCACTCCCTAGCACAACACATTAAGGAGGCATATGACAAAGTTGATAAGGGGAAGTGAGGCTACAAGGTAGCCTCTATTGAGGATGGTACACTGCGCCTATCTTGCCAACTCATAGTTGGTAAGCTCATCAGAAAGAACCACGCCATGTAGTTCATCGAGTTTGTGGTGGACCTCGCAAGGAAGTGGATGGAGGGGATGCAAATGAATTGGGTGAGCTACGTCGTCAATAAGATCTAGAAAGATTGTCGCGAAGCACAGGATCAAGGATACGATTTCCATTTCAGTTGGTTTCTTGTGTTGATTGCATTTGTCTCATGGAAAATGCTGGAAGGAGAAACCTTCCCAGATATTAATCCATCAGAGTCATTGTCGATGAGGTTCTCCACCTTATGGTACACGAATGACATGTCCAATTAGTGGCATTCGAATGCAGTGTTCCATGGCTACTACCAGCAACTGAAGGTTTCCATAGAATTGATCCCTTGCATGACACCATGAACCTTACACCAGTATAGACCATTAGCTAATTTTCATGTAGTTCTACATTTTATATATATCACTGTGCCCAAGGATGTCAACAAGGAGGAATTGTAGTCCTATTACAAGCTGACCGATGAAGACATGGAGGAGATTGCAAAGGATTGGTCGAAAAAGTTCCTCATACTAGTTGATGATGCAAAACTCTCCAACCTTGAAGTCATAGGAATCCCCTTGGTCACTCAGGTTGAGCATGTCGGACAGACAAGTGCAAATAAGAAGAAGAAAAAGGAGGAAATCCAAGATGTACAAACCGATGAGGAAGAGAATGCCTCAGATGAAAGTGGACCTAGCTTGCCACAAGAGGAGGAGGAGATGAAGTAAATCAAGGAGGAGGGGAAGAAGGAGAGAAACAAGGAGAAGGAAAAGATACACCGCTGAAGGATCCCCCTACTGAGACAGAAGCATCGAAGAAGAGGAAGGTTTCTCCGTAGAAACCCTCAGCCATAAAGAAAACCGGTGCAAGAAAGCCCCAGATGGAGGCCACACTCATGGAGGATGAAATCATTCTAGTCCACGGAGCAATGGAAGATGCATCTGAGGACCTCTTACAGAGATATGGTGTGAAGAAAGAAGAGTTGTATGTAAGAGTTGAGAAGGAACTAAAAGAAATTCAGTGAGACATTCAATTGAGCCATGCAGTACCTACTGCACCTTCCTTGTCAGAGACTATGGAGTTGGGGGATGAACCAACCCAACTTCGATGAATGGAAGATACAATAGAGGCTCGGCTTCAGAAGGTTCAAGAAGAAAAGGAAAAGGCTACAGAATCCCTGAAGAAAATGAAAGAATAAATCTTGGAGCAACTATGAGTTGCACGGTACTTTGTGACCGCTTATGAATATGAGAAATATGAATTTTGTTTGATGTCGAGGAAGACATGGCAAAGATACAAAGAGAAAAGGACCAGTTTATCACAGAGCAGAATACAGTCAAAGAAGTGGTGAGAAAATCACTTTGCTCTATGTCAAGCTCAACACAGGAGGAAAATGAGGTAGTCGAAGTTCAAGTAATGAAGCGTGATGAGGCCATCTAGCAGCTTCAAGAAAGAGTAACAGATTTGGAGCTTCAATAAGTACCGAGCACTTTGCAAGAAGTGAGTGATAAGAGGGAAGAAGTCACTAAGAGTGAAGTAGGAAGGATCAGGGCCCTCACCTTAGAATGCAAGCAGTTAAGCAACATAACTCCGCAGAATTAGGAATGCCCCACAGAAGATCCAGAGCTTAGGAAGTTGGAAGCACAGCTACAGGAGGCGCAACAACAAGCACTAACCGTTCAAGTGTAGATGAATTCACTCACTGCGGTTGAGAGAATGAAGAGATCACAAGAACAATGTGTGGCCTAGAAACATATTACTTCCATCCAAGGCAGAGTCATGGAGGTCACACAAAGGCTACAACTGGTGCAAGATGAAGCCTGCACGGTGTTTGAAGGAATCGAAGGATAAGGCTCGCAACTAGAACAAGTGGTTTCAATAGTGGAACAATTCTTGGAAGGGCTTGTTATCGATAAAGTACTCCAGGAGCTCACTGAGCAAGAGGCATAAGTGAATCATAAGGCCGGGGCAACTCGAGGCCATCAAAGTAGTGTTTCCCAGATCTGAGTGACCCGGTATGAGTCACATATGAGTGTTGGGGGCCTATTGGACCTCGACCAATTTTTTAGGAAACATTCGTCAGGTTTGACCTCTTTTGGACTTTGATAGGTTGTTCGAAGATGGATCACCCAGGCGAAGCTGAGATCGCGGGATCTCACTTATTTTGTGGACCCAGCAAGGGGTTCATTAGGGTTTTTGTATTAGGGTTTTGGGATGTCGGACCATGAGTTTACCCATGATTAGGCCTTGTTGTAAGGGATGTAAAAGTATATATAGGAAGGAATGTAATGTAGAAGTAGCAGAGTGTTCTTAGTGCAAGCAATGTAGTGATGGGATAGGTGCAAGAAGCAAGTAGTTTTGACTTGCTTTGTGCAATAGACCATGCATGTGAGGCTTTGTGCTTAGTAGAGGAGTTCGCATTGTGCATTGACCTGATTTTGAGAAGGTAGATTTGGTGCTTAGTGCGCAGATCACCTGTCAAGTGTGAAGCTTGGCTCTGTGGCTTAGTGCACAGGAGAAGATGAATGTAAGATATTGAATAAAAATAATAGAAGAAGGAGTAGTTGGTGGACGTAGCCCCACACTAGGGTGAACCATGTATATCATGTGTTGATGGTTTTCTTTTTGCTGTGATATTTATTTTGTAGATATGCTTAGTGCTTTGATTATTATGAATGATAGATAGATTTATGAATGCTTAGTGATTTTTCTATGTTGGATGTGTTAGATTTAACTTTTGATGCTAAAGTGTGATGTATATTTTGTCTTGTTACTACGTCTATATGTACTTAGGGTTTGATCTGCGGTGTGAATAAAGATAATGAATTAATGTGTGTTGTTCCTAAGTACCCTGTAAAGTATTGTAATCATAGATTTGTGTCCCATATTGGTTACAGACACCTAAGTCCTATAACACCCCCCCCCCCCAACCTCTACCTTGGGTGACACTTCACCTGCTTCATAAGTGTTGCCGAAAGGGTCAGTAGTTAGGGTTTTGTTGGTGCGTTGTCAAAGTGTTGAACCCTGGGTCTGCCCCTGTGCCAACAACGATGATGACCCTAGGGATGTAAACATTGTAGAAACTGAAGGTTAGAGAGACATAGAAGGACCAGGGATCAAATTATCTTTTATTGGATAGCCTATTAAAATTTAGAAGGTTAATTTGGAACAGAGAAAACACCTAAGTTGGAAAATGTTGGAGACTATTGGGATGATGCTACTATTGAGAAGATTACAGAACTACTACATGAGTATCAGGAATTGTTTCCAACCAAGTTCAAAGACATGAAGGGCATAAAAGGACTCATGGGAGAAATGAAGTTTCCTTTGAAACCAAATGCAAGGCTAGCTAAGAAGAAACCTTACAAACTGAATCCTGAGTACAAGCAAAAAGTTAATATTGAATTAGATAGAATGTTGGAAGAAGGAATCATAGAACGAGTTGAAGAATCTGAATGGATCAACCCTATGGTGGTCCATGATAAGAAGTCGGGAGAAATCAGAATCTGTGTAGATCCAAGGAAGTTGAATGATGCATGTTTACATGATCCATTTCCTACACCTTTTACTGATGAGGTCCTAAATAATGTAGGAGGATAGGGAGTCTATTTATTTACAGATGGATTTTTAGGCTATCATCAGATTTGAATTGCTAAGGAGGATAGGCATAAGACCAAATTTGAAACAAAATGGGGTTCTTATTAGTACAATGTGATTCCTTTTGGGTTAAATAATGCACCAGCCATCTTTTTCAAGGTGGTGGTCGAATCATTTAAGGATTTTTTACACAAGTTTTTAGAAGCATACTTTGATGATTGGACCATTTTTAGCCTACTGAAAAATTATATTTAATGATTGAGATTAATGTTATATAAGTGCAAGCAATGTTAGATTGCCCTAAATCTGAAAAGTGTATCTTCTTTTCACCTATTGGAGTGTTGTTAGGACACATTGGATGTAAGAAGGGGTTGTTGGTAGATCCTTCCAAGATCGCTATCATTGTTGATCTACCTCCTCCTACTTTAGTTAGACAGTTGCGCACTGCATTAAGACACACTAGATACTATAAAAAGTTCATTAAGGACTAGGCATAGATTACAACACCTATGGAGAAGATATTAAATAAATATAGTAAGTTTCAATGGACAGAGGAATGCCAACAAAGCTTTGACACACTAAAGCATAAAATGGTCACTGCACCTATTTTAGTTTTCCCAGACTGAAGTAAGGAAATGAATGTTGATGTCGATGCTTCATCCATTACATTAGAAGAAGTGTTAGCACAATCAATTGTAGTAGATATTGACCACCCTATAGCCTTTGCGAGCAGGAATCTTTCTACATATGAAATAAATTATACTACCACTGAAAGAGAAGGCTTAGCTATTGTAACACCCCGAGTTTCGAAACCCCGTTTTAAATAATGTATTGTTACAATTCTAAGAGGCCTGAGTGCCCAAACAATTATTAAAGGGATAGTATGCCCAATAAATGTAATTTTTTTATCATTATTAATAATAAACACATCGTTGGTTGCTATACGGACAAGGAATAGAGTTATAGGCGACTAAGATTCCACAAGAGAGGGGGCTTGAAGGGCTAAGTGTTTATTCCTATATTAATTACCCCTTTTTCCTAAGGGAGGGGATCGGTTACATGAGGTTCTTGATTCCCCACAAAGTTACTTAAACCCACCTCTGGTCTGATGGGGGGTTCTGACTGATGGCTTGTTCGCTGATTTTCCTATGTGTTCATTCATTTCCCTCACACACTTTCATGTACTCACTCACCCATTCATTGATCTATCCTCATCTACGTCCTGGCTTGGGAAAAGGGAATCAAACTACTAAGAATTAGCCACAAGATAGTTGGCTGTAATGGTCGCTAGTGCAATCCATCCATGACCTGGGGCCTGCATGTCTGAGATGGATTGGCTTGTGCCTTGTCTTGCTCACAAATGCAAGTCCTGAGAGTTCCAACATTGAGATTCTCAACCAGTTGTGTTGGAGGCCCTGGAAAAAGGAGAAGCACTTCCTGAGGGACTGCATGGAAGAGAAGGGTGGAGGTCCGTTCTCTTGGGAAATATAGGTTGGGTAGAAGAGATTTGGTTACTTGGATTGTTGTAGCTGCTGGGAAAACTGTGAGATCTTGAGAGATGACTGGTTTGGGAACCCAAGTACACTCTAGAACCATCCTTGTGGATTCATAGCCCTGGCTCGGGGGTGACACTGTTGTTGAGATTTGGATTAGTGGTGTCTACATTTGGGTGGAATGTCCTTGGTCTGTAGCCAGTTGGTTTCGCCTTTTTATAAATATAAGTGCTATTTGTTCTAATATTATTATTTGTGTGTGAATGTATTCCACTGTGTATTTTAATTATCATTTAACTAAAGCTTATATTATGCATGCTTGCTAGATATTGTTGTGCATGTCGTTAAAGTCCTTTATTTTATGCATCTTGGACTTTTAAAAAGGTATCAGTAAGAGAAAGAAGTCCAAGGGAGGGATTGAAGGTAGCAAGCCCCAACCTATGCGTGGTTGGGGATGTTATAGCTATGGTATACGCATTGCAGAAGTTTAGACACTACTTGCTGGGAGGACATTTTAAGATGTGTATTGATCATTCTACATCAAAATACTTAGTCAAAAAGCCAGTGTTGGGAGGAAGAATGTGAAAATGGATATTATTATTCCAAGAATATGAGTTTGAGATTGTGGTCAAGACAGGGAGAATGAATAAGAGACCTGACCACTTATCCGGGTTAGAACATGGAGAGGAAACTACCAGTTTGGATGATACACTACCATACGCACAGTTGTTGGACATCAGGAAATTCGATCATCACTTCATCGAGATATTCCAGTTCCTGTCCACATGAATGGTACCTCGCAAATGTACAATTATTCAAAAAAAAATAGTTGGTCGTCTGTGCTGCAGATTTTCAACTTATAGCTGGACAGTTATATAAGATGGTACCAGATGAGATCTTGAGGAGATGAATTATGGAGGAAAAAAGACCATTGATTTTAGCAGAAGCACATGAAGGCATAGCAGGAGGACATTATGTAGGGAAAGAAACAATGCAGAAGGTTCTCAGAGATGGCCTCTAGTGGCCCACTTTACATAAGGATGCTAAAGAATACTACAAAGCTTGTGATGTATGCCAAAGGATAGGGAAGCCTTCTATAAGGGATGAAATTCCTTTAGCACCTCATATAACTTTACAGGCCTTTGAGAAATGGGCTATTGACTTTGTGGGAACTATCAACCCACCAGGAAGGCACACATGAGCTCGATACATCATCACTACTACAAAGTATTTGACCAGAGGGGTAGAAGCAAGAGCAGTTAAATGTTGTAGTGCAAATACAGTTGCATGATTCATCTTTAATGATATCCTAACCAAATTTGGATGCCCGAAGATCTGTATGAGTGATCATGGTACACACTTCATTAACAAACCATTGAAGCCTTGACTCAGGAGTTTGAAGTTCACCATCATAACATCACACCATACCACCCACATGCGAATGGTACAATCGAAGCTTTCAATAAGATCTTGGAGACAACACTGACTAATATTTGCAGTGTTAACATAGATGATTGGGATTTAATAATTCCAGCAATGTTATGGGCTTATCGAACTACTTGCAAAAAGTTAACAATGCAGACTCCCTTTAAGTTAGTTTATGGCCTGGAAGTAGTGGTACCTATGGCATATTTTGTTCCCAGCTTAATAATTGTATCATTTACAGGTATGGATAACACATGCATTGTTCAAGACAGTCTTGTGTAGTTGATGGAACTAGAGGAAGACAGGTTTATTGCAGGATTTCATTAGCAGGTACAAAAGGAACGAGAAAAGTATTACCATGAAAGACATTTCAAGAGGAAAGCATTCAATCAAGGAGATTTGGTACTTTTATATGACAACAACTTCATGAAGCATCCAGGGAAGTTTAGGACACATTGGCTTGGTCCATTCAAAGTTTCCCATGTTATAGAAGGAGGAGTTGCGCAGTTGAAGACACTTAATGGAGAATGGAAGGATGGTTTAGTAAATGGGAGCCGGTTTAAGCTATATCTTGACAATTAGTTGCCTCACAACTCTCATTGAAAGAAAATGAAGAAGGGTCTAGGTACCAAGTGTAGTTGAAATTGGGTACCAGACACAGAAAAGACAGTATACACACAATAGGGAGGGACAGAGCAAAAAGCATAGGCTTCTCTGTGCAGTCTGCAGTCAAAGTAAAGTAGAAAGCTCAATCTTGTAGTAACTCGGGACGAGTCCCATGTGAGTGTTGGAGGCTTGTTTACCCTTGGTTATGTATTAAGGAGGAAGGTGAATATTATGGAAGAATAAAGATGAAGTAAGAATTGTGCGGAAGGCACATAAATTGAGGAAGGGTCGAAGTGGTTAAAGAAGAAGAAAAGAAGGAATGAAGTAAGGAAAAGAAATCCATTTAAAGAGAAGATCAAAGAAGATAAAGAATCAAAGAATATGGATCATGGACAACTCAAGAAGCAGAATAAGAAACCAACGGATTATTTGGAGCACCTCACGGAAAATAAGGAAGGAGAGGGTGGAGAAGCCCTGAAAATGAGGGTCATGTGGACCTAGGGTTTTGGATCTAAGGTTTTGACACCTAGACTTCGGTCTAAGGTTGTCCGAGAGTCATCTAATGTATAAAAAAAGATCTAGAAGAGTTTAGAGGTTGTTGTTGGTATATGGTTATGGTTATTGTTGATTATTAGTTTCATTGTTATTGGTGATAGCAATATTGAGTCTATATTCTGGATCTTCAGTTGGGTATGTAGATTAACCCTGTAGCTGGGTGTGGAAGGAGGGAAGAGAAAGAGAGAAAGAGAGAGAGATATGCAACTAAGTGCGTAGATAGAACTATATGTTTCCATCTAATATATCAAGAAACACAGTTCTGTGGACGTATCCTTAAGGAAAGGGTTAATGTTGGCCCTTGACCAATTTTTGGAGATCCTTGGTCAGGTTTGACCTATTTTTGGACTTTGACAAGCTGTAGAAGGCAGAGCGCAAGTCGACGCAGAGATCGTAGGATCTCGGCCCCTTTTAGGGAATTTTTAGGTTTTGGGCTTATGTCATGAGTATGGGGATGTTGACCCATGGGTTTACCCATGTTTAGGACCTTTTGCAATGTATAAGTATATGTCTAGGCAATGTAAGAGAGGGGAATATAGACATCTATGTGATTCTAGGTGCTAAGTGCAAGTGATAGTTGTAAATTCTTTGTGCATACTGTGTGAGACTTGCAAGGCTAAGTGAAAGTGACTATAAGAGACAGTGTAAAGGCTTTGGGCTATAACCTAGCTCGGGGAAGGAGGATCTGGGGAGGTGCACATAGATCTCTTGTCCTATGCAGAGTAGGATCTTGTGTCTCTATGCATGTAGAATACTAACATAAGACAATAAAGAGAAGAAGAGTTGGTGGACATAGCCCCAAGCTGGGGGTGAACCATGTATATCCTGTGTTTTGTTTGCTTTGTGCATTATGGTTTCGTTATGGTTCATATGAGTAATTATTAGTGCAATAATGAATGCTTAGATGAATATGATAGATTAGTGCCTAATGATGTGAATGAGATCCTAGATCTGACCTATGTTGATGTTCTTAGTTCTTGAATACATTGAATCTTGTTGAATATTGTGTTGCACTTTAATTAAGGTTTATCTGCGTTGTAGACAAATGTTAAGTACTAATGAATGACAAATATTAAGTGCTTTGTTAGAGTATTACAATCACAGATCTATGTCCCAAATAAGTTTGTAGACACTGGAGTCCTGCAACACCCCTTCCTCTACCTCGGGTGAGACTTCATTTGCTTCGCAGGTGTTGCCAAAAAGGCCAGTAGTTAGGGCTTTGTTGGTGCGTTGTTGAAGCATTGAACCCTAGGTTTTCCCCTATGCCAACAAATGGTTCTGTTGTCGGGACCTAAAACTTTGATTGTTGGGAACTAAAGAAGAGAAAGATTTGTGTGTAGATCTATTTCTTTAAGTGCACAATATTCTACTTGATTGCAAAGCTCTGTGCTAAGAAAGGAGGTAGATATGAAGAAAAGAGGTAAGATCTGAAATCTTTGTGCTCTGATAAAGGAAAAGTGGATTTTTTTTATTAAATAGGTAACATCTGAAAGCTTTGTACTGTGTTAAAGATAAGTTAAGTGGAAATTTTTGTTTCAAAAGTATGGATCTAGGTATGTTTGATAAAAAAATTCCTAGTCTAAAAACTAGGGCAGAGTTAGAAGAAAAAAGATTTGATATGAATATATCTGATAGAAATAATGAAAGATATGGTATTCATATACATAGAAAGAATGTTTGGACTAACAAATGGATGCAGGATCCTAGGAAGAATTTTATGCAAGTTAGCTACCATGATCCTAGTGTGCAGTACAAGAAAGGATGGGGACCATTTAAGAGAAAGGGAGGATTAACTCTTTGTTATAGTTGCAGAAGGCCGGGCCATCTTGCTAAGGATTTGCCTAATAGAATACCTAGTTGTCTTTGTTTTAAATATATGGACCATGACATTCTAGATTTCCCTAGAATGATTGCTAAGGTTGAAATAATGAATATGAGACAAGAAAACCCTAAGAAAGGCCAAGAAACTGAGACCATGGAAGAACCCCAGAAAGAATCAGAGAATGTATTACTACAAATGAAAGAAACCTTGAATGACCACAGAGATATCAACTTATCAAAGATCTTCAAATAAAAAGAGTGCATAGAAACAAGAATAGGAGACTTTGACATAGACTATGTCTTGGATGAGGAAACACAGGTGAATATTATGACAAAAAGAACTTGGGAAATTTTAGGAAAGCATGTTTTTATTCCTTCATTGGGAGGAATAGGATTATTTAGAGGAAGGTTGATAACCCTATGCAGAATACTTACCCATACATATATGAGTGCTCATGGAACCTAGACAGAAGAAGAATTTGAGGTTGTTAAATTTATTGAGAATAATGCCCCATTTGCTATGTTACTAGGAAAAATATGGATTGAGAAAGATCAAATCCAAAGAAAACAAGAAGAGGAAGCTCTAGAACAGAAAAAGAAAGAACTAAGAGACTTCATGGCTAAGAGAATAACAGACTTACTGGAAGATAAAGAAAACCAATTGAAGCTACTGAGGACCAGAAATATGGATGTCGAAGTTGAAAGAACACAAGCAGACCTGGAACACCTGTCTGTACAAGAGAGTAGAGCACCTACCCTAGGCATAGAAGAAGTATTTCCCTTGAACCCTACAGAATAACATCAACAACACAGAGTTACTATGCCAAGAGGAGATAAGAATCAGAATGGGAAGAGGAACCCAGTAATTTAGATCACAGGGAAGATGTCTAGAAAGCTCAACAAGAAGAAAGCAAAGTTAGAGAAATTACAGGAAGTTCCAAAGAAGACTTCGCAGAAGGAAGGTCTCTAGAATTCAAACTTCGCCAGAATATTAGAGCAACTCAGATTGGCACTTCACCATGGTGGAGAGATATGATTGTTGGAGGCATTATAACTGTTAGATTAACATTCCTGAATGGTTAGAACAACAGTTATGATCATAAATCTTGCCATCGGACCATTGGGACCGTGCCATAACAGACATAATTGCATTGATGAAGACTTGTTTTTCTTTGGAAGGATCTGTTACATCATTTTCTACTTATCCCATCGACTGTTGTGTTGATCACACTTTCGTGAATTATATATGAGCCAACAAGGGAAATAATTGTTACTGTGTTGTGTTTATTGAGACCTTGCCATCCATTCTATTGCATTGAGAAATTCTTCATCAGCCTGAGATATCTGATCTTGAGCATGCATGTCAGATGAGCTCAGTTCTATGGAAAAGTTATTAGAGGAAATTTTAATCAATCTAATGGTAGAGAGAGTGATGTCCATAGTAGTTCAAGCCTCATCGAAGCGAGGAGTGAAAGCCTCCCCTTCAACTGCTTGTGGATCCGTACCATCCTGAGTTGCAAATGAGAAAAGAACCAAGCATCGAGATGACTTGGAAAACACAAAGTTAATCCCTTCCATCCTACCTGACTACATCCTGCCTCTGCCCAACATGATGAATCATGATAGTGTCCCTAGGGACTTTGACTACACCTTGGTTACTACGTACCTCCTGAATGGGATACACATAGGCAAGCCTCAACCAGATAAGATCATGACACTAAATATCAGGGACTTTGACCTAGGGGATCTCAATAAATTCAGCATGCTCGCTCCTCACAGGTATTTGACTAGGACGAAGGGGAAGAAGTCAAGGATAATCCCCCAACCATGGACTATGGACCTTGTGCAGTCCACCATCCTGAACGTGATGAAAATACCCCATTTTGGAAGGCACCAGGAGGTTAACGTGTGCATTAATATTCTTCTGTCCAACTTCCATGGAGGTTATTTGTGGCTAGACAGATGCATCACCGTTGATCCAATTTTGATCGATCAGATCACCAGATTGAGCTTGCAGGGACCAAACCCGCAATACTTTTACCCAGGGAAGGCTGCAGACTGTGCCCTGGCACAGAAGATTAAAGATACATACCACGATGTGGAGAAGGGGAAGAAAGGCTATAAGGTAGCCTCACTACAAAATGGTGTAATGCACCTTTCTTGCCAATTGATTGTTGGTAAGCTAGTCTAGAAGAACAGACCCACATAGGTCACACGTTTTGTTGTTGACCTCACAAGAAAATGCGTGGAGGGGCTATAGATTAATTGGGAAAAATACTTAGTGAACCTGTTAGACCAATACTGTCACGAAGCTCAGAATCAGGGCTATGAGTTCCATTTTAATTGGTTGTTGATCCTCATCATGTTCATATCTTGGGAGATGCCAGAAGGTGTGACCTTCTTTGAACTAGAGCCATCTGAACCCTTAGCCGTGAAGTTCACTTCTCTATGGTATTCAAGCAATATGGGAAAACAATGGAAACAAAACACGGTGTTCCACGCCTACTACCTATAGTTAAAGAGGGATATTGAGGATGTCCCTCGAATAAGGCCAAATACCGTGCAAAGGTTCAAGCCATTTTTCAAATTCCATGCAGATAGACATTTTATCTACATCACTGTATGCGAAGATGAACAAAAAGAAGTACTACGGAGTTATTAAAAAATCATAGAGGAGGACCTAGAAGAAATCACTAACAAGTGGCCTGCAAATCTCCTTATCCCTGTTGACCCTGCATAACTGTCCGATATCGAACCAATCAGAAGCCCGGTGATCACTCATGAAGGGAATGATACACCTGGAACTAGCAGAAGGAAGAAGATAGAAGAAGTGAAGCAGTTGAGAAATGCATTAGAAGAAACTGCTTCAGAGTGAACTAGAGGAGGAGGCGATGATGAAGTAGATAAAGAAGAGAACAATGGAAAAGATGATGAGAAGAGGAAAGGTGAAGTAACACTTCCACATAATCCCCCTAATGATTCAGATCCATCTCACAAAAGAAAGGTTTCTTCCATGAAAACTAGATCACGGAAGAAGTCAAAAGCTAGTAGTACCAAGCTACAGATTGTTCTCACGCTCAATGACTTTGAATTCATCATTGCAATTGTATCAGACACCTTAGAAGATATTTTGCAGAGGAATGAAGTTAAGCAAGAGACCATGTATGAAAAAATTGAAGAAGAACTACGAGGGGTACAACAAGCCCTTCACTCCAACCACGTAGTGTCCACTATGCCCCCACCATCAGAAGAAATAGAGTTGGGAGATGATCCTACCCAACTCCACAGACTAACCGATGTTATTGAAGAATTCCTTCATCATGCATAAGAAGAAACAAAGCATGTCACAGTGGCCCTGAAGAAAACACAAGAGTAATTAATAGAGAAATGCAGGGTTGCACAGCAACAAAAGGCTGCCCTCCAAGCAAAGTTTGAAGAGGAAAAGGCACATATCCATCATGAGAAAGAACAACTTCTCACGGAGTAGGTTGGAGTAAAATAAGGAGTCATCAAAGCACTTCGCTCTCTGATGGGATTATAGCAAAAGGAGGAGGACCTAGTGAAGCATCAAGTAGCACAACTTGCTGAAGCCATCTAACAGCTTCAACAGAGAATAGAAAACCTAGAGCTACAAACAATACCAAGTACTCTACAGGACATGCAAGACCAAACAAAAGCCACTGCCCAAAGCACAGTTGAGAGGATCAAAGCATTATCTTTGGAATGTCAATATCTTAGCAATATAAGTGTGCAGACTTATGAGCGACTTACTAAGGACCCTGAATTGAAGACACTGGAATCACAGCTACATGAGGCAAAGAAGCAAGGAGCGATGGTACATGCATAGTTGAAGCTCTTGTCAGCAGTTGAGAGAATGAAATGATCCCATAAACATAGCACTATTCAACAACATGTCCATGCCATACAGAGAAAAGTCATGGAAGTGACTCAAAGGCTCCAACCAGTCCAGGATGTAACTTGCTAACTGTTTGAGGACATTGAAGTCTGAGGAGAAGAGTTGGAACAAGTAGTCACTTCAGTAGAACAACGCTTACAGGGACCTATGAATGAGGTAGTTAATCAAGAGTTCATCGATCAGGAGGCCTTGGAAAAGAAACATGTCGAAGCAGCTTGAGCCAAGCTTGAGGCTCTTGAAGCGGAGCTACCTATATTAGAGTGACTTGGGACGCGTCACAAGTGAGTGTTGGGGGCCTGTTGGCCCTTCACCAAGTTTTGGAGATCCTTGGTTAGGTTTGACCTATTTTGGGACTTCGATGGGCTGTCGCAGACATAGTGAAAGTCAAAGCAGAGATCGCAGGATCTCGGCCCCTTTTAGGGAATTTTTGGGTTTTGGGATTACGTAACGGGTATGGGGATGTCGGCCCATTGGTTTACCCATGTTTAGGCCCTTTTATAATGTATAAATAGATGTCTAGGTAATGTAAGAGAGGGAAATATAGACATCTGTGTGATGCTAGGTGCTAAGTGCAAGTGATAGCCATAAATGATTTGTGCATACCGTGTGAGACTTGCAAGGCTAAGTGCAAGTGACTTTAAGAGACTGTGTAAAGGCTTTGTTTTGTAACCTAGCTCAGGGAAGGAGGATCTAGCAAGGTGCACATAGATCTCTTGTCCTATGTAGAGTAGGATCTTGTGGCTTTGTGCATGTAGAATATTGACAGAAGACAATAAAGAGAAGAAGAGTTGGTAGACATAGCCCTAGGCTGGGGGTGAACCACATATATCCTATGTTGTGTTTTATTTTTTCATTATGGTTGATTTATGGTTCATATTAGTAATTCTTAGTGAAATGATGAATGCTTAGATGAATATGATAGCTTAGTTCCTAATTATGTGAATGACATGTAAGATCTGATCTATGTTGATGTGCTTAGTGCTTGAATGTGTTGAATCTTCTTGAATATTATGTTGCATTGTAATTAGGGTTTATTTTCACTGTAGACAAAGGTTAAGTACTAATGAATGAAAATTGCTAATTTTTGTTAGAGTATTATAATCACAGATGTGTGTCCTATCTAAGGTTGCAGACATTGGAGTCCTGAAACCAACCTTGCCTCTACCTCGTGTGAGACTTCATCTTCTTTACAGGTGTTGTTGAAAGGGTTGGTAGTTAGGGTTTTGTTGGTGCATTATTGAAGCGTTGAACCCTGGGTTTTCCCCTGTGCCAGCAGTGAACCACGTAAATCTTGTTGTTATTTGTGCTTGATACTGTGTTATTTTCTATCTGTTATATTGTTATCACATGGTTGTTTTTTGTATTAAAGATAAGAGGTATAAGATAACTTCGGGAAGCTAAGTGTAATACTGTTAAGGAATCTTTGGTTTATATTGCGATTTTGTTTAGGATTCACCTTGCATTTCCTCTGGTTGTAGACACATGTGTCCTACAACCCCCTTATTTCTACTTCGGGTGAGACTTCATATGCTTCGTAGGTGTTGTCGAAAGGTCCAGTAGTTAGGGCTTGTTGGTGCACTATTAGAGTTTAACCCTGGGTCTGCCCCTGTGAGAACACATCATATGGACATCTAAGGGATAACTAGGGTGCCAATGGAGGGTAGGCACTACCATGCAAGTTATGATCTAAAAAAAATGGAATGGTTGATGTCGCAACATGATAAGATCAAACCTAAGGTGTGTGTCAACAAAATGGATTGTACATAATGAAAATGGTATCCTAGGGAAAAACCTATCCCTATATGCCAATTCACGAAACATGTACCTTAAGTTTAGTGGAAGTCACCAACTTTGTAAAAAAAAGTCCCTATAAACCTATCAATATATGTAAATTAGATTCTAGGGTCAAAATGTGTAGTGAAATCTAAAGAAAGAAAATATTTTTTGATTTTTTAGATATGATATATGTAAAACAAAAAACTCTCACATCACACACCTATGTACAAGGAACTACACCAAGTAGTTTCCATTTCTAGGATTAGGCCAATGATGTTTTATAATCGATGAACTCACAAGATGGTGTTGGCATCAAATAGCTTACAATGTCGAGGACATGCCATATATGAATGAATTTATGCATATGAAGATACTCATCATGAATATTCTCATGATCTATCATAGCTCCTTGATTATGCCCATCAATACATAAAGGGGTATAAAATGTAAATCTTCAGTGTAATGGGAAGCATAAAATTTAGTGGTAAGTTTCAAAAATAATAACGAAGGAAAAAAGGGGTCAACACCAGAAGGTCTATTGGATGCTTCGACAAATGCCCCTAGTCCTGGATCAAAACTGATCATGCTAACTCTTATCAGCTATGAATCAAGAGAAGATGATTGATGCATCATGTCATCCTCGAGCTTATCTATGCAATCCATGACATCTAGGATGACATTATCTAAATGAAACTCAATATCTAGGAAATAATATGAACATAAAGATTCAAAAACCTGTGTGGGTGGAGTAGGTTGATCACACTCCATATGTGGATGGAGTTTCTGACTATTATTAGTTGATGTTGGTGAGATAATCGGGGAGGAAATATCAATGTCCATGAACAACATACTAGCTCTGTAAGATTCAAATTCCTCGGGACGAGGAACCACCCAAGGACCGAAGGGCCTGAGAGATCCACTAGTAAATGAAAAGATCATATTGGATGGAGCGATGAATTGAGTAGAGGATAGTGGAGGAAGGGGAAACGTTCCCATCAATGAGGAATCTTTGAACATTCCTCACCAACACTCATGTAATAAATCTGCGAATCACAGACAAAGAGTACATTAGAACCCACATTTGATCCAATGTCTGGGGTACTAAATGCTAATTGATTGATAGTAATAATTTTCCCTTGGTGAGGGAAATGTAAGAACCAAAATACTAATGAGACAAATTCAGTCATCTCATAGAACCAAGCACGCTCGAGTAACATATTGTAGTCAATAGGTGCATTGATGACCTCCTCGACAATGGAGATAGTCTTACCACCTATATCAATGAGAAATTCAATGATAATCCCATGGGATTGGACCATATCTCCATTGAATGATTTTAATATGGTAGAATACATATCTAGCTTTGAAGAGCCAAAGGATTTCAAACATGAAATAGACATGATACAATTCGAGGCTCCTTCATCAACCACAATGCAAAGGATGTTCTTCACTAGTATTCTCACTTTCATTTGAAAATTGATTTGGTGGGAAATCCTATTATTAACAAGATATAAGTGAAAGGTAATAAAACTCAACTCTGAGGGATCAACCTTACCTATGGAAAACAACAAATCTTTCCAGATTATGGGGTAGATTTTGAGGACTTCAAGTGAAGACATCGCACATGGTCCATGGGCCAAATATTACACAAGATTGTAGTTATGGGTGGCCCATGCATTGGGTTATGTATTGTAGATCGAAGAATGTTGTTCGGAGGGTGAAGAAATGTTTCAAAAGATGGATTTTCAATATGAAGAGGGCCAACATGTTGGGAAGAACAACAAGGCACTTGCAGTGCAGGAATAGTCTTGAGATTTCCATACTTTTGTGCTCAAGTTTGAAGGGAAATCATCCAATCACACATGAATACTCTATCATTCGAGGATGACCCCTCATACCGAGGGGTTCCTTTCATTCCCTTTTATGGAGGGGAAATATTCGTTGCAACCATTTGTTGAGGTTGAGGGGGGAAAGGATGAGTTAAGAGAGTAGGTTGTTGGTGGCCCTTTTGTTGTTCCAAGAAATGATGGACTTCATCCTTCCAGGGACTTTGATGAGTAGGATGGTACTCCTCACAAATAGTGCATGGAAATGATTGTTTTAGGTTGGAGTGGTCTCATGCTCAGTATTGCAGTTTTTCCTCTTATTCTTCTTCTTCCCTCTAGCTTGTTGAGGATTATTTGGTTGCATGGATTGCACCAAATTCACCTCGAAGTTATCAGTGGGGACCATGGAAATTTGAGAAATAGGTGCAATAGAATATGGGTTTGACAAAATGGTCAGGTGACTCATCCAATCAACAAGTTATCCCATAGAGAAATGGGATACATAACATAACATTCCATTGACATGGGGTTCTGGTTTTCATTTTCTTAGATATGGTGATGGTCTAGGAGAAGGATGGATGATACATAAATATTGCCCAACTGAGAATAGATCAAATCTATGTTTTGGTCACACATGATAACCTCCTCTTCTGTAGCCACCCCCACCATAGAAACATCCTTGGAAATGGGTGGTAAGAGATATTTTGTGAACGATTCCATCAAGAGTTGGTTTGTAATTCGAGTCTTGATCATCCTAAATATTTGTCTCCACTCATGTATGTGATCATAAATGTGGGTGGAAGTATCTTGATGTAGCGACATCATAATCTATGTTCTTATCTCATACTTGATGGAAAATCAATAATGCATTAGAAACACCATCTCCAAGTCATTCAAACTACTAAAGGAAGAAACCTTGAGCTCAATATACCATTCAAAGCACTTTTTTTCAAGGATATCTCAAAAAGGCGTAACCTTATGCCATCATCCATAAAGGAGTTGGATGAGAGCCAAAAATGATATGTCATTATGTGTGTGGAGGGGTATTCTCCCATATTTCCATCAAATTTTAGCATGTTTGATGGAATATTAGAAGCTATAAATGGCCATGAAGTTTCATGGATAATGGGGTTATTCATCAGACGAGACATATCTGGAAATTCTAATATTTCCAATAGGGGAAATAACGTATGATAAAATCAATACTAGGAAGAGGAGGAAGCTCCTTGAGATTCAAATGAACTTTGTGGTCCCCCCATGTTTATGATTTTAGAAGGATTGGATGTTCCATAAGGGTAATTGTCCCTAGGAATGGAATCAATCCTAGGAGTGTGGCTTCTCCTAGGACTATACTTCCCCCAAGGGGTAGGAATAGACACTAAAGGAAATGCATATCTATAACTATCCCTATGGAAGAACCCCTGGAATTGAATGTATGAATGAAATGATAGACACCCCATTGTGAAAATTTCCCCAAGGAAAATATGTGCTAACCAATGGGAAATTAAATCCTCCAAACTCATCAATTCCCTCAAACTGAATAGGGATAGTCCCAAAACCGCTAGTAACATTTCACCCAAACGAAAAACTAGCACTCGACAAAACTAGGTCGCTCATACAAATGGTGAAGGTGGAAGGAATTCCACTCCCCATGTTTAAACCAAGGGTCCCCCCCCCACTAGACAGAGATCCATGCATGGGAATCAAAATTGAAGGGATGGGCATTGGAATTCTATATATACTAGTAGAAGAAAAACAAGACATGACTGACATCCCCCCAATGGAGAGATCCAATGACATGATGTTGGCCCTTGACAAACTTCTGGGAGATACTTGGTCATATTTGACAATTTTTGGGACTCTTACACCTTATCGAAGGAAGCGTGCAAGACGAAGTAGAGATCATGGGATCTCGTTCCACTTTTGGGCCCCTTTTTAGGGTTTGGGTTAATGTAATTGGAAAGGGATGTCAGCCCGTGGGTTTACCCACGCTTAGGCCTACTTTTGTATGTATAAATAGATGTCTAGGAAAGTTAGGAGAGAGTCGATGGATTAGTGCTAGTAATTAGATCTGTGTGATCAATTGTGGATTGTAAATGATATGTGCATGATTGTAAGAGACTTGCAGAGCTAAGCGTAAGTTTTTGTAGGAGGTTGTGAAAGGATTTGTGCTGAAACGCAAGGAATAAGGATCTAGCGAGGTGCGCAGATATTCTATCTTGTGTGGAGTAAGGGTTGTTGAGGCTCTATGTTGTAACCGCTTGACCGAGATAATAAAGAAGAAGATTTGGTGGGCGTATCCTTGGGGTGGGGGTGAACCACATAAATATGTGTGTGATGCTTTGTGATTGATTCAATGTATTTACTTATTCTTCTCCTAAGTGCTTTGATATTTGTAGGAAGATATACATATGCTTTGTGCTCCTAGATGTGTATGAATGTTAGATCTGATGTGTATGAATATGCTTAGTGTTGATCTACTAGGTTTGATCTAGCTTATTATTTCTAAGTTCTTGAATACTATAGATTAGTGTGAATGTTGTGAAGCTCTGTATTATAAGCGAAGTGGTTATTGAATGTATCTTGAGGAAATAACGATGCTAAGTGATCTAGTAAGCTATATAATCACAGATCTTTGTCCCAGCTAAGGTTGCAGACACCTGAGTCTAGCAACCACCCCTGCCTCTACCTCGGGTGAGACTTCATCTGCTTCGCAGGTGTTACCGAAAGGGATAGTAGTTAGGGTTTTGTTGGTGCATTGTTGTAGCGTTGAATCCTAGGTTTTCCCCTATGCCAACAAATGGTTCTGATATCAGGACTGGAACTATGATTGTTGGGAACTGAGAAAGAAAATCTTTGTGCAAAGATTTGATCTAGAAAATGGGAAAGCTCTATGCATAGATCTATTTCCCTAGTGCACAGTGTTCTACTTAACCTGTGAAGATTTGTACCAAGAAATAAAGGTAAGATCTACAGAAAAGAAGTAAAATCTATAATATTTGTGCTCTGATAGAGGTAATAATAGTCAAAAGTTTTTAGATCTGGAAGCTTTGCGCTCTGCAAAAGTAAAATAAGTGAAAATTTTTGTTTCTAGAGTATGGATCTAGGTATGTTTGATAGATTTTGTTCTAGCTTGGAAACTAGGGCTATGATAGATGAAAGAAAGGTTGATATGAATAGATATAATAGATATGTTATACCTATGCATAGAAAGAATGTTTGGACTAAAAAGCGGATGCAGGATCCTCGAAAGAATTTTTTTTAGGCTAACTACCATAACCCTAGTGTGTAGTACAGAAGAGGTTGGGGATCATTTAAAAGAAAGAGAGAATTAACCCTCTGTTATAGTTGCAGAAGACTGGGACATCTTGATAAGGAATGCCCTGCTCGAAGACCTAGTTGTCTCTGTTGCAAAGATTTGGACCACCAAGTATTAGATTTCCCTGGAATGATTGCTAAAATGGAAGGCGTGAATCTAAAAGAAGAAAACCCTAAGGCAGATCCAGAAATAACAAAACCCTAGAGAGAATCAGAAAAGATGTTACTATAGATACAAGACACCTTGAATGATCAGTGACATGTTAGATTATCAGAGGTTTTTAACAAGAAAGAATGCATCGAGATAAGAATAGGAGTCTTCGACATTGACTGTGTTCTAGATGAGGAAACACAGGTGAATGTTATGACAAAAAGAACCTGGAAAGCTATAGGGAGGCCTGCTATGACCCCTTCACTGAGTGGAATAGGGTTATTTAGAGGGAAACTAGTGAACCTATGTGGAAGGCTCACATAGATATCTATGAATTCTAATGGAACTTCAACAAGAGATTATTTTGAGATTATCAAATTTATTGAGGACAACGCCCTGTTTACTATGTTACTTGGAAATCCTTGGACTGAAAGAGATCAAGCCAAAAAGAAGGAATAAGAAAGAGTTTTAGAATAACAGAGAAAAGAGTGGAAATAATTCATGACCAAAACGATCACACAGTTGATTGAAGAACAGAAGAACATATTGAAGCTATATCACACTAGGAACCCATATGTCAAAGTTATTAGAACACCAGAAGACTCACAGAAGACTAAAGTTTCTATCTCAGATAAAGAAGAGATGTTATACCTGAACCCTAAGAAAGAACCTCAATAGAAAGAAGTAACTATATCCAAGGAAAATAAGAGCCAAAATGGTAACAAAACTACTGAAACGAATCTCACTGGAAAGAAATCTAGAAAGTTAAGTAAGAAGAAGGAAAAGATTGAAAAGTTGCAGAAGATTCAAGATAGAACATCGCAGAAAGAAACCTTACATAATGGGAGCTTCATCAAAATATCTAAACAACAACCTATGGCACTTCGCCATGACAAAGAGATATATCATTTGGACCAATATACCCATTTGAATTCCTCCCCGAATGGACAGAAAATCATTAAAGGATCATCACTAGACTGTTGGACTGCACCATAACAGACAGATCAACATTAATGGAAGCTTCATGCCCATTGAAAGCAGACCATTGCCAAATTTATTATTTAGTTTGTCACTCCATGCCCAAAGAACACTTTTTCCATCTGAGAATTAGAAGCCCACCAAATAGTAGTTGTATACAGTGGTCATTGTGATCTGGTTGGTCATCCTAGTATAGTATCTGAGATCACTGTGAACGCCGACTACTTTTTCTCTCCGAGAGCGTATGTCTGATGAATTTAGTGCAACCAAAGAATGTTCAAGAGAGGTACTCTCTAGCCTCAGAACCAAAGGAATCATGTTGGAACAAGGGTTGTCTACAAGTTTATAGGCATCCTCGACGAGAGGAGTGAAAGCCTCCCCATCGACTCCTCGAGCAGGAACATCCTGAGCTGGCGCAAAAAATAGAACCAAACATAAATATGATATGGAAAATGTGAGGTTGGTTCCATCCATCCTCCCTACTTACATACCACCTCTAAGAGGTGCGATCAACATAGACAACGTCCCTAGAGACTTCAAGTACACTCTAGTCACTACGTACCTCTCGAAAGGGGTACCCGCAGTCCGTACAGATCAAGACAAGATTGCAGCATTGAAGTTTAGTGACTTCAACCTGGGGGATCATAAAGTCTACAACACACTTTCCTCGTACAAATACCTAACTAGAACCAAGGGAAATAACTTTAATATCATCCCTTAGCAATGGACTATGAACCTCGAGCAGTCCACTCTATTGAACGTCATGAAGATCCCACATTTCGGACGTCACGAAGAAGTCAATGCCTATGTTAAGATACTCCTGGCGAGATATCATGGAGGATACCTATGGTTGAACCACCGCATCAGAGTTGATATAAAGCTGATCAATAGGATCATAGGTCTTATCATGAAGTGCCCTGATCCCCATGACTACTATCCTGCAAAGACCGCAGACCGCGCTCTTTCTCAGAAGATCAAAGAAGCTTATGGATATGTTGAGAAAGGAGCGCGAGGCTACAAGGTAGCCTCTATTCATAGAAGTGTAGTGTGCCTTGCATGTCATCTAATTGCAAGGAAGAGCGTTCACAAGAATCGACCCACACAAGTATCCGGCTTTGTAGTTGACCTCGCAGGAAAGTGCACAGAGGGACTACAAATGAACAGGGCGAAGTACCTGGTGAATCAACTAGATATCAACTGCAGAGAAGCCCAGGATCAGGGGAATGAATTCCATTTTAGTTGGCTCTTGTTACTTATAGCTTTCATTGCATGGGAGATACCAGAAGATGCAACCTTCCCGGACCTCGACCCTTTTGATCCCTTAGCTGCAAAGTTTAGTACCTTATGGTACTCAAATGATATGAGAAAACAATGGCAGTCCAATCATGTATTCCAAGCCTACTACAATAAATTGAAGCATGCCATCAAGTCTGAGCCTTAGATAACCTCAAATACCCTCTTCAGGTTTAGGCCCTTAATGAAGTTTAGCACAGACCGCCACTTTATTTACATAACAACACGTGTTGATGAGAATAAAGAGCATTTATAGTCTTATTATAAACTGACAGAAGAAGACCTAGAGGAAATCACCAAGGAATGGTCGGTAGACCTCCTTGTTTTAGCAAACCCCACAAAATTGTCCAACGTCGACAACCCAGAAGCTATGCAGGATACACCTGGGCCCAGTAAGATGAAGAAAACAACGAAGATGAAGAAGGATGAGGAAATACATGATATAGACAACAAATTTGTAAGGACTGTATCCATTTCACCCGAGCAAGAAGGTAATGATGAAGAAGTCGAATAGAGGCCAGAAGATGAAGAGGACTCGTTGAAGAAAAGGAAGGTTTCACCTCCGAAACCTTCCTCCCAGAAGAAACCTAGAACCCCTGTAACCAAGATGAAGACCACACTCACCCCAGATGACTTAATTTTCCTCCTCGCCACTATGAACGAAGACATTGTAGCGTTGATCCCTGGGTTTGCCCCTGTTCCAACACATGAGAAGATATGGGATAGGTCCAATGGTACCCAAGGATGGGAAGGTGGAAATCACTGGGATTCCCTTAGTCACACTTGTGGATAGGCTTGATGGCTCAACCACACTGGATGAAACAATTGGGACCGATAAGGTATGAGGGCCATTGAACAAAGAAAAAGGTTCACTAAATAACTCCCTAACCTAGACTAGTATTGGGGTATCAAAACCAATCAAATGAGTGTTAAAGTTGGGTGGAGTACATTCTTCAACCAATTCCACTTCAACAATTCCACATTCCTAAAAGCAAATATGAGACTCTTTGAATTCGTGGTCACCTATTTTTTATAACTTAAGAGGTGGTTGCACATTCGTGTTGGTTTCAAGTCCTCATAGTTGATTGGATTGACACAATGATTCATCCATGGTGAAAATAATATGGGAAAATCAAAACAAAATTCAACTTAAGGCCAATGTAGACTCGAAACCAAAGAGAATACCCATAAAAAATAGAGGAAACCAATAAGAAAACCAATGGCTCATGGGGCCTTCTAAAACAAAACCCTCATGGGGAAGATGAAGTCCTCATAAGATTGGTTAGGAAAGGTATGAAGAGTAGTTACGATGATCTACGTGAAACAACTCTGACCAATGCAAGGACCCTTTATTAAGGTGGGCATCCTCAAGGGGGACTAATACCATGAACGAATGTCTACCCCAGCTACTGCAAGAAACTCCCACCCGTAGTCACCTCTCTAGATACCTAGGAGTGGTCACTAAGCCTACCACCTCACAATCAATGATCATGAAAATATTTGTAGGAATAAAAATACATAAAGGAAGGGTAACTAATCCCAAATCCTTAAAAGTGCTACCTCACAAAGAGGTTTGACACAAACAAAACCCCTATATACATAGTAATTGAAATAGTATAAGAAACAATAAGAGAAGTAGAGAGGGGTAATCACCCTACTTTCCCCACTATGACCTCATACTTAACTCATGTGTTAGAGGAAGCTCCCGACACATCGGTCGTGAAAATGGATTTTACACTCTTTAATGACTGTAGGTTTCTTTTAGTGGCCTTAGAGAGTTAACTCTCCAATCCTATTCCAATGCCCTAAAGCCTATCGAATGTTGGCTTCCTAGAAAATAAAATACTCTATTTTATTTTAAGTTACAAAAACTTTTCTTATGTTTGTTGTTTAAGTCAAGGGATCATGAATGAAACTTTAGGGATGTTGAGACCCTTAACCCAATCAAAGAAATGCAAAAATTCTAGTGCAAATCGTTCAATTCAATGAATTCTAGCTATGGGAGGGAAAGAGGCCCTTCTCTTTGTAAATTTCACAATAAAACCTCACGATCATGAAGCAACCATGCAAGAGAATCCAAACCTAAAATATCAACAAGTTCTCAAAACCAAACACAAATTCTCTTTGTTGCAAATGCTAAAAAGTGGTATACAAACAAATTTTATCTTTTTTTTTTTTCCTTTCATTGAGAACACAAAAAGTTTCTTAATCTAAGCAAAAAAAGAAATATGAAAATCAAAAACCAACAATCAACAAGAAAATTATGTAATAAATTGGTAGTGATGTATGAGAACACACTCTGATGTCTCTACTGAAATCAAAACCCTAAAACTTGGAAGATAAAATGGATATAGTAATGCAAAAATTCAATTGCAATAGGAAAATTGAACCAAATGAAATCAGACAAAAGACATTACGGGATTGGATGAAACTTTTTGGGTACACAACCCAACTCAAGGGATCACTAAACAATAAACATATGCAAACAATAAATCCAACCAAACAATCCAAGCATACCTCAAATACAAATCTAGGACCTAAGGTGACTGAGAAGGGCTCAAACAGAGAGAGGATATGGAAACACAAACCAATTACAGACCCTTGACATTAGACACATCCAAATATTAAAAACAATTATGAAAATTTTACAATTTTTGAATCCTATAGGGGGTGTCGCTGGTCATATAGCCTGCAACAAGAAACCATCTCTAGGGTTTCATGGGCTAGTAGTACTACAACCAGTGACCTTGTTTCTCGTCTCTAACATAATACAAGCAACACACTACAAAAATTTTGAAAAGGAAAAAGATCTGACTTAAATCTTCCAGATATGAGAGATATATTCTCTGATAGAGTGCGAGGGAAGACAATAATAAAATTAAAAATAGAGAACATAGGAAAAGAGGTAAGGGAAACTAAACTAGAGAATAAGCAAATATTATTTCCCATTGGAGTCCCGAATTCTATTAGAGATAAAATATCACCAATTGGATAATAATATCTCCCTAGGGTCCTCCTATTGATCCTAAACAAAAAATAGGATAGAATTGTATGGTTCTCTCTAAAAACAAGCAATAAAATTCATAATTAAACCAAGAAATGGTGATATGACATACATTTTCCCCGAAGTTCAGCATTGTGTATCTTGGATATTGTAGTCCTAAAGTTCCCACTCCATCTCCTACAACATGATTCATGCACATAAGCGACAAAAAATTCCTTCCTTCTTCTTGTCAAAGTGTTATAATCCTAGTTTTAGCTTCAATCTAACCTAATTTATGAAGGAAAAAATAATATTTTAACATTCATGAATGAAATGCAAATATTCATAGGAGAAAACCAATGATCTATTAATTAATGCAAAGGAAGTGCATGAATTCACTTTGCCTCTAGGTGTAGATGCACTCTTGTTTTCCTCTTCCCCCTTGCTCATCCTCATATTTTAAACCAATCTTGGAAACCTTACTACAACTAATGTATAATGGAGAATCAAATACATATTTTGGAAACATAAATATGTGAAATATTCTTCCTCTTCATTCTCAATATTGGACTTCTTTATATAGATTCTTGGAAGAGGCTTGGGAGAGATTCTAGATATTTTAGAGACCAGTGGAGACTCGAATGTTGTGATTTCCAAGGATCATGCCATGAAGAACCAACTCATCCCTTGTTATATCCCTAAAATTCCCTACTCATGCATACATGTCATTGGCCTTCTTACTTGCATAATTTTCCAAATCACTGATGAGAAGCTCTACTTAAAAAAACAATTTTTAGAGCATGTGCATGCCCTGCACCACTACAACTCGTGTACATATGTTTGTTGAATGCTAGATAGCCTACATACATACACTTGGTGCACAATACATAGCCCGTGTATACCTCCAAAAGTTTCTAAAATTAAAAAGTTGTAAGAAATTTGGTGGAATTCACAGGTAATTGGAGGTTTCCCAACCAATTCACCTACTATAGCTCATCCCTCAACCGAATAACCATCCTTTTGTCATATAAAAAGAGGTTTTGAGGTCTCATTTCTGAACCAAGGATAAGAACAATGAAACTTTGCCCAATTATGCTTCCGTTCCTTGCCCAAGCATTTGCTACCTTTTGTGAGTTATTGCCTCAACACTCCCTCTTCATCCCTTTTTCTTCCATCGAATCCATTCCCTTTCCTTGAGGTGATTAGTAGATTGTGAGAAGAGGCTTATTGAAGGTGCACTTGGAGCATTGTAAAGAGGAGCCTGGACTAGGTTCGCGGAACGATGACCAATGAGGATTGTAAGTTTCAGTATTTGTTTGATGAATAAAATAATCTCTTTTCCCTGTCCCAAATGATGATGTTTTATGTATTTTATTTATACAGAGAATTTGATATATAACCCCAATTTATGAATAGAAATAACATGTTTGTAGGCCTTGTTTTTCTAGTCTTGTATGCAGGTCATCCTTGGGAGGATACTTGCAGTCTTTGGAGCTACAGATCTTGAGGAGATAATCACCAGACGTGGGATAAAAAGTACAAGTACCGATCTTCTCTTCTATTTCTTTTTGTTCATCTATTTTGGTATGTTTGGCATACTATAGAAACTAGGTTGACTTTTAGACAATCATTTCCTCTGTCTATATTCTAAACCCTAGTATAGTTATCGGGGGATTTTCCCATGAGCAGAATTGGTGACCATACTGGGGATCATCTCTCTAGGGTTTTTAGGGAGTTTTTTGGGTTGATTGATTGGTTTTTTGTTTTCCTTTCGAGTTTCAGTCAAGTTTATTGAGTCTTTTTAGGGTTTTTGGTCACCTCCAAGGTGCATACTAGCCTTCCCTTCCCTGTAATTTTTCCTTATATTTTTATTTTTGAAAAGTATTAGAGTTGTACATGCCCTATTCTAAGTTAGCCCGCATACATACATGCTCTGAACAGTATAAAACCCACATACATATGCAAGTTGTTGATGTAACAACATGCGTCTCTGCTTCATGAAAGTATTTTTTAATAAAGAGAGAGCTTGTCTCTCTCCTAATAGAAGTTAAGACTTCCCAGGGCATTCTTGAATCAGTCAGAGTCTCTCTCTGTGGCCATAGCTTGGGTTGAAGTTTCATTTTACTTGTTCCTTGGTATTTTTGTGTTTTCCCTAAAAGGTTTAGAGCATTCTGTCAAGTCTTAGATCTATCTTTTGGTTTCTTGATTCAATCCATGTGATCCGCAGTGGGCTTAAGGTATTTATCAATCTTGTTTTCAGTTTTCTCTTTATTCCTGTTTCTTGCTTTGATAAACCAAAAAAAGTTTTACTTTAGTTTTTTTCTTGCTAAAGCAGTTCGAAAAAAAAAAAAAAAATTATTTGCTTGCATGTAGTTTGGTAAAGTAGTCAAGATTGTTATTTGCAAAGAAAAAAGAGTCTTCATTTCAAAGTTATTTTCGATTTCATGAAACATAAGTAGTTTGTAGTCAAACGAAAGCAAGTTTTAGGATTTCTTTATTTACAATATCTTGAAATATCAATTAGAAAAGTTGAATTTACAAAGAGTTGTTTACAAGATTTGCTTTTAATTTCGAAGTATCTTTTGATTTCAAATGATTTAATGTTATCTTCCTTATTTTTATATTCATAACACCATTAGTTTCACTATTGCACCTTTTGTGTAAATCAAGCCTTAAAATTAACACTTAATCTAAAAATTATTAGACTTTTCTTTGTAGGGTTCACCGACTAGTTTAGGGTTTTAGGGCCTTGAATTATGTGTGAAGAGGAAACTCTTCAAGGCCACTTTGAAAAAAACATTAGAGTCTGAGATAGGGAGTGCTTTAATTTCAGTGTCATAATATTTATTCGGGACCCCCCTCTAACACATGGGATAAACATGAGTTCACGTGAGGAAAGGAAAAGGAGATAACCCCTCCAAAGATTGATCGAACGTAGTGGGGATTGTATACTCAGGGTCTTTCTTGGGAACAATACCGATCGAATTTGCCTACGGAGCTTCATGGACCTTGAATCCATTCAAGATCCTTAGTTGTCTTCCAGACCACATTATTTTGATACCCTTGAAGGGATTCAAACTTGTTATCCTGCTCATTACGATCTACCTGACTATTGATTGTACCCACCTAGTAATTGACTACAAGATGGAAACCTATTTTCCCATATTTTATGGACTTACAGAGGTGACTGCAAGGGTATACTGCGGTAACTAGGGAAGATTTTGGATCACGCTTCACAGAGTATTCTCAGAGGGTTCTTCCATCTTTGAGTTGCACTTACACCGATTAGTTTCTCTAGTGTCAATTGGCATAACCATCCTTCCCACTAGTTAGTCAAATGCTTGATTTATCTTTAGGAAACCTTTTAGTTTGTGCTTTGTGTTCTATGCTAGTCAATCCTTATTGTGTCGTTTGATCATTTCAGAAATTCAAATATCAACAAATCCACTAGTTGCGAAGGCTTCAGGTCCTATCGCGGGTTACTTTGGAGCCACCTTCACCATCGTTAAGGAGAAGAATTGATCAAGAAGGGTATTTTGAGGCGAACGGGCCACATGAAACTTTTCCCGAACCTGCTCCATGAGGATACTTTCCAGCTCTGGAGGAGTCAACCATCTATGACCTTGAAACTAAAGGTTTTAGGCCATCTAATCCTGCAATTACCGACTTGTCAACACCAATATTGATTTAGAATGTCCCTCCCAAGGTGAAATATTATGAGTGGAAAATAGTTATACGAGCGAAAATGGAAGAAAATGTTGCTACTTCATCCGTGATTCCTCGTACTCCTGTTATGGCTACTACTGCAAGGGGCATCCTACCTCCTCTTCCACCTTTGCCAGTCAGGACCAAAGTTGTCTTGACTCCCTCAAATTCAAGCAGTGTTATGATACCTTTAACGAATTGGACCAATGTTCCATTTACTCAGAGTGTGACAGAAAATCCCTTATCATATGGGATTCCTGACTTTGATACAAACTCGTTTATTACTTATTCTACCTTACATACCATGGGTCTAGGGTAGGGAGCTCAAACGCTCCCGTGCAAGGGTCAACCATGGGAACTAATGTCCCATTTAATGCTATCCCTTACGGTGGGGATCATACACCTCCTCCTTCCCCTTCACTCAGTGGTGTTTTTTAGTAGCCTATCAGGTTGAATGATAATTATAGCTTATTTGGTGGAGGCAATTTAGGACCTTCATCTTATACAATGTTAGTGGGATATATGCCATTCTCTTTATTTAGTGCATTTGGGAACAATTTTTTATCTTCGACCACTTTCTCCACTGGGTGCATCCCTAGCTTTGGTCAATAGAACCTAGTGCAAGGTACTATTCCTTCATAGGGAATGACAAATGGAGTTTACTCCACATATGGTCTTTGGAATTCTTAGCAGGGCTCGGTTCCCTCGCAAGGGATGTCATTCAGGGGAAACCCCTTCCATACTCAATGGAACCCTGGGAAAGTCTCCATACCCATGCCAGTCGGATCAGCTGGGGGCATCCCCTTCTAAGGTCCTTGGAACACAATGCAGGGAGCAATCCCTGCACAAGATATGTCATCCAATTTTGGGAGTCAACCGATGATGCCTCAACAGATGTAGTTTCCCTTTGCTGGTCAAGGCCATGGTTTCTACCAAAACCCTGACCAACAATCAATTTTTTCCTGGAAACCTCATCCCAGTCAAAATCCAGGCCCCTCTTTTCTTTTAAATGATTTACAACTGAAACTACCATTTCTGGAAACTCTAGATTTTCCAGACTTGTCGAGATTACTAAATGACCCAATTTGTCATGATCTGCGTTGGCCTGCCATGCCGACTAATTTGACTTCAGATACTCCAATATTTGAGGGAAATCCTAGCAAAGATTCAGGTAATTATGTGACTACCTTTCATTTGTGGTGCTTTTCAAACTCGTTGAAGGAGGACTCTGTCCAGTTGCAACATTTTCAACACACTCTTATAGGGGGTGTTTTGAAGTGGTATATTGAGCTCGATGGCTTGAGGTACTCTTTCTTTAACAACTTGGTGAAGGTCTTCTTGAACCATTTTCAGTTACCTATGAGATATGATTTTGTCACAGAATTGTTGACCAACTTTGATAAAACCAAGGTAGACCACATCTTTGATCATATCCAAGAATTGCAATGTAGAAAGAGATTGATTAAGGTTAAGGTCCCTCCTACGTTCTTGCTTGAGTAGTTCTTGAAGTCTTTGGTACTATGCATTTCCAAGGACGTAGCAACTTCTAGAGTGTTTTAAGAAGAGGAGGTGATTATGAGAGCTCAGTAGCTTGAACTGATCTACTCTCAGTCTAGTATTCCCTTTGATATCTTTCTAGATGTGTCGTGATATACTATAGATAAGGCCAAGAATAATTTTGGATCCCATGTTGATGGCATAGTGGGCTGAACACAAAGCAATTCCATGAACCTATTGTACAATCAGTGGCAACAATTCTCGATACAATAGACTATGGCTAGCTAGAATCTGAGTTTGATTGTTCCTCCTACCTAGACATTAGATGTACATAGTATGCAGCCCAAAAATCCCAAGGCCAACTAGCAGATCGAGGGAAATAAGAAAAAACAAAATAAGAAGGGTAAAGGGGATAAAAAGGTTACCAATAATGATAGAAGGGGAAAAATGGAGACTAAGAATTCGAAGTATCTATGTAATCTCTCCACAGAAGACCACCCAACTCACTTGTGCCATTGGCTTGTAGAAGCCCATAAGCTATTAGCGCAACAACATCATGTTATGTTGATGAACCCTTTTTCAAAAGGGAAAAATATGGCTCAGGCTTCTGCATCCACAAGCGCAACAGGGGGTAGTAAGGGATCCCCTGCGCCTACCAATAAAAACCTGACTGAAAATATTTACATGATGAATATCAAAGCTCACTTATCGACAAGGACCTGAGACTATGAAATTTCATAATCTTCTGAGAAGAGAAAGGAAGCTGCTAACCCATCGAATCCTCTCCAAATTGAGAAGGCGATGGGAGAAACAATGACTCGCATCCCTAAAGGTGTGTTTAAAAAGGATTTTCACAATAAAAACGCAAGGGTCACCCAAAACTACTCCATTGTAGAAGATCTGGCACAGGCCCCTTGCATGATTTCCACTCCGGAAGTCCTCCAGAGTTTCCCCTCACAGAGAAAATATTTGTTTTCCGCCTTGGGAGCGACAAAGACTAGTAACCCAGGAGCTATTGTTTTCAATCCAAGAAACTTAAAACCTTTTCTTCCTCAACACGTTTCCTTTTAGATAGTAGTGGCTTACACCAAAAAATATTTTACACAGAGCATTTTCAGTACAGTGGTTGATGAGGGTGCCTCAACTTGCGTGATGTCATTGGCATGATGAAAGGCCATTGGACAGCCTGAGTTTTCTTTGTTGCCTACATTGCATACGAATTTTGATAGTTGGTCATTTATACCACATGGAATAATCCATTTGTTTCCCATGCATTTGGGAGGTAAAACTGTGTGTGTTAAAGTTGAAGTGGTTGATGCGCCTCTCAAATACAACCGATTGTTAAGAAGAAGTTGGAATTATGTGATCGATCTGGTGGTTTCTACAATTTTTCAGGTCTTATGTTTTATGCATGAGGGATAGATTTTTACCATCGAACAATTGTCCTTCTCTCATCCTAACCCTTCATCGAGGGCTTCCACAGTCCCGATGATTGATAATCCACAACCTCACACTATCAAAATAGGTTCATGTTTTTTTATGTCATTGATGGGAACCTTTGATTACCCACTTCCTTCTAGCAATGTAAGGATTATATTAGTTGTTCCCGACCAGTCGAGGGCTGCAATTTTGCAA